>JADRCD010225285.1:0-25471 GCA_019843815.1 Montemys delectorum | reverse complement strand
GATAGATAGATAGATAGATAGATAGATAGATAGATAGATAGATAGATGATAGATAGGAGATGATGCTGATGCCTTACAGTAGGAACAGATATAACAGTCTGAGCATCCATGACTTGGCAATAGCCCCAGCTTTCCATCTAGGAGGCACATTTCTCTTGCAATATAACTCTAAGCCAGTTGTCCTGCCTACTTTAGAGCATCACTCGACAGTTATTTAAACTAAGACAAGTCTATGAATATTACCTCTGAATGTTGAGCTCACATGACTTAGATGGGTGCAGTAATTTCTACAGCAATATGGAAAGAGAAAACCAAGAGCACTGTCAAATTTTTCGTATTTTATCAGAGACATACTTCTTAATATCATCTTAAGGTAAAGTGCGCCATAGTCAGCAATGTTTTTCTACATATATTTATGAATTTTAATTGGCAAGTGGTAATTGTATGTATAATGGTGATACAATGTGATCTTTTGACTTATATGCTCATAGTAAAAGATAATCAATTATGCTAGTAGCATATGCAACTAATTTTGTGATGAAAATATCAAAAATCTGTTCTTCAAGGTTGGATATGTAGCTCGGTAGAGACTTGAATAGTATGTATGTTAAGGCTTTGAGTTCAACCCATAGCACTAAAAATAAGTTTAAAAATCCTATTCTTTCAGCAAATTTTGAAATATATATATATATATATATATATATATATATATATATATATCAGTATTCAGAGTGATTTCATGCAGCCCAATAGCTTCCCAATGGCTATTCCTCTATTCTACACTAGACGTTGATTAACTCCTTCCTTTCCCCATTCTTGTTCTGAACTCTGGCTTCTCATTTCTATTGCATCATCCTAGACTCTGACTGACATCCTCCTTTCTCCATCCTCATCCCCCAATCACAGCTTCTAGTTTCTATCACTTTACTCTACAGTTCTGTAATATTTCAATGTGCATGCATCCACACCACATTTTCTTAATTTGTTCATCCATTAACAGGATCTTAGGTTCTTTCATATTGGCTATTTTGAATAATGCTGAACTGAACATGAGATTGCAACTGTATATTTAGCATGCTAATTTCAATTCCTGTAAATATTTCAAAGTGGGATGGCTGGGTCACCTTGTAATCTTATTTTTTAGTCTTCAAGGTATTTCACTGACCTACAATGTCTCAGCACAGGGAAGAAAACAGTTAACAGGAGAAGAGACTACCAGTGGACTGGAAGAAAACATAGGCAAACTATATGCCTGACAACGGGCCATTATCAAACGGATATGAGAAACTCAAGCCTACTAGCAAATAAACAACTGACATACCAGGCTGTGGAGTAAGGATAGCAGTGCTCAGCTCTCAGATCCACCCAAACAATGTGTCTTTACTAAAGTTAAATCATGTACACTAGTGTGGGACTACACAAGAGGTGAGCAGTATGACTCAAGGATCCACCATCCAGTGAAGTATTAAGTGCATCCTTACTCTGGGCCATCTGTAACTGGCTGCATAAGAATTGAGCTAATATAAATTTTCAAGTCCAATGTACAGTGGCTTATATAACTAGAAACAAGTTAATAGCTCAACAAAACCGTATCCCTGGTGAGCTCTTCCTTACGGCTGAGCTGTGTCATTGGGCCCCTGGATTGGGGGCAGGTTTCTCTATTTCAACCCTTAATGAAAACATTTCCTTCCCTATTTGAGTCTTACTGTTTTTGCATGGAGGAGGTAAACTGCATTAGAATGACTAGACTCAGTTCATTTAACCATCACTAGATGTATTTCGTAAGCCGATTTAGCCATCATTTCCCCAGCTTTCTAGATTTCAGGTTAGAAGGATACATTCAGGACTGAATCCAAATTCAAATGTCCAAAAATGGAAAGAAAGAAAGAGTGGTTACCCAAAGCTGGGAAATTCCAATTTACCAATTATAAAATAGCTTCCAAATGTATAATGTCAAGTCCAGGAGTCTTATGAATAGGGTATCGGGTGAGCAAATAAAACAAAAGCTCATCGTGCTTACTCTTGACATGAAAAAAAAAAAAAAAAACTGATGGACCTGAAGATATTCATCCACAGTCACACCAGTGAAGTTATGACTATTATTCATAACATTAACTCATGAGAGACCCTCTCATACTCTGACTGGGGTGCAAACATTGAACAATTTGAAATACCCTGATTTCACTCTCTTTTTATGGGAAAGGAAACTTGAGTTTTCAAAGTTACATCTTTTAAAGAAAAAGAGAGGAAGAAAGAAGCAAGGAGAAAGGTCTAATTTGTTCAAAAGGTCTAAAACATTGTAAGATGCATTTGATTAAAATGCTCCTACAAAACTTAGTCACCAAAACATCTGCGCTGAAAACGAATTTTGTCATCTGCACAGGAAGTCCTTGTGTAATGGGGAAAATATGCAGTGACAGAGTACCAAGCCACTGTGTGCTCTAAATTCAAAGTCTGTCATGCTAAAGTACTTGCAAAAACATACACCTCAATGTCCGTTTGCGTGCGTCAACCTTTCATCTTGCAAGGACTAAGAACATGACCAACGTTGCAAGAGTGTCTCAAAGTATTATTAGGCTTCTCTGGAAAAATAGAGTTCTGAGGAAATTAACTAAGTGAACTGTAAATTATGATCAAACTCTTTAGAAATAGTAAAACAAACCTTAACATTTAAGGACTATAATCAATTTAACTACTTTCAACAAAGGTGAGGAAAACAGGCTTAATCCTACAATTCCTTTAACATGAGTCGTGCTCCGAATTGGAGCAGTACATCCTCCAGGATCACGCTAGCCTGACACTGTACTTTGAGATTTTTTTTTTTTTGGTTACTATAGAGAAGTGTGTATAAAGACCCATCAGTCCTAGTGACTCCTTAGACTTGCCTGTCTTTTTCCAGCCCCATCACTAGGGCATAATTCTATGTTACAGTAAAATATCACCTCACCTGCTTTGTCATTCTCCTGGGCTAACTGAGTGGTCTGGTCCTCATATAACTGGCAGATAATGAGAAGGAGATCACCCTGCCATCAGATACTTCCTAATGACAAATGACTTGAAGATCACCGAGGTTATCCCTGGTAACTACAATCAACTCTCACAGCTTAACTCCCTCAGTGTTGGGACACACTACAATCCAGTTGCTCACTGTCGCAATCCAACATCCCCTGAGAAGTCACAAAAGCAATTGCATGCTCCATGCTCATCACAAAGCTACTCAATTGCTTACATTTTTGTAGCCAACCCTTAATATCATACCATTTGATGATGGTTCTAATTACAATACAGTTGGATTCTAATTTTTAATAGCCATTTTTGATGAACAAATTTTGTTTCTGAAATGTCATTTTGATACTGAACTTTCAAAAAAGAAATGGAATTTTAGCTTTTGTGAATTTTTAGATATGAAATTGTTTGTTTAATTATAGATTCTCCCTAACTTGCAACAGGTCAGTTTATGGTTTTCTAGTTCATGGCAGAGAGAAAACAATATGCATTCAGGAAGACTCGGACTCCAAACTTTGAACCTTATTATTTTCCCAGTCCAACAGTAGTCCAAATTCTTCTTTCCAGCTTGCCATGTTGAGCAGTAGCTGTGAGCTTCAACTTCCAGTCACCAAGAGAGAGACAGGACAAACAACCAATGTGAACTGCTAAGTCATGGGGTTCAGATACCATCTATTGTTAAGTCAGGAACATCTACAAGCAATATAGTACTATAGTCTTTCATATAGTGGTGTGTGTGTGTGTGTGTGTGTGTGTGTGTGTGTGTGTATGTGTGTACATAGGAAATGTGCCTGGTTATTTTTATATATTTAAGTTAGTTGTTGGTATGCTTTTTTTTTTTTTAACCAAAATAAGATATTCCCTTCTGAAGAGTTAGCTAACATAATATGGAAAAAGTGTGAGGTGATTCATTCCCTTTTGTTCCTAATTTCGTTTCTTCTTAGTAAAAATGGACAAAATATTGGGCAGAGAGATACCTAGATTAAACCCTCTGTCCACCACTGACTATTCCTTGCTCACACATCCCTTCTCCTCCACCATCAAGTGAAAATGGCAATAGTCCTGCAGGCTCATTTTGAGGAGCAATGTCAGAGAAGGAATATCCAAACATTACTCTCAGGATACCACACACCCTCCACTTTCAGAAAAGTCACAAATGTCTTTTTGAGCAAGCCCACTGCTTTGCCTGGATTGGGTAAAACTGAGAACAATGCGGTTCTTTTTCTGATAGGAATGTTGAAATGTATATATCTCCCTGGTCACCTATAATAACACATAAATATATAAATCAATAAAACTTTCAAAACTGCATCGTTTTGAGTTGGAAGCAAAGGAAATGACAATGTTTTCCTGCTGAGTGCTCTTTCCATCAGTGTTAAGGCTGGTCACTTAATCTCGGAAAATCCAGAAAATTCAACAGCTAGAACGCTCTTCTCCGCTGCGATCCGTTCTCTGGAGTGTATAGCTCTTTGTGTCTCCCCCTTCCACCTGCACCTTAATAGGTGGCCAATCGCAGCTGAATCCCAAACTTCACTTTGGAATGTTTTAGGCTCAAAAAGAAAGTGTTCAGATTTAACGGTTTTATGGTCCATCAAATCCTGTTCGGGAGCCTCTAATTGCATCCAGAGGAGGGGATTTCTTTAAAAACTTCTTTTTGACAGTTTAATAAGAATTTGCTAATATGCTGAGCATTCCTGGAACGCATTAAACAGTGGTGAGTTTCTCTATATAAGGTCCCAGCACTCCCTCATGTGGTCTTTGTACACATAACAAGCTAGAAATATAAGGATAAATACTTTTATTCGTTATGATTTCCCCATGTTTAAGGCCAATAAATAAGTAGTCTTATGCAACTCCATGGAAGACGTTAAAGTTCGATTATGGTCACTATGCATACAATGAGAGAGCTTCCTTGGTAACATCTATAACATAGCATCAAGCATTGGAGAAGTCAGACTTGGGGCTGAAGGAATGGCTCAGTTATTAACAGCTAGGCTGACCATGAAAAAGACAAGGGAAGTCAAAGTGGTCTACCCGTCTTGCAATACAGAAGCCGTATCTTACTGTAGCACCTGTTTTAGCAGCTCCAAAGATTGATAGTCACTGTTTGCCGGCACCATAAATATGTGAGATACAGAAGAGGTTTCTTCCTTGAAGAGTAAAGACAAAAATGAAAAAGAAAAAGGAGAGGGGAAGCTAAAGTCTCTTAGTTATAGACATTTACCATTCACTAAATATTAGAACAATTTCCAGTTTTGGAGGTAGAATAATAAGGTTAAATAATGTTCTGCAGCAAATCTTTTAGTCACAGCCTAATGCCAAAAAAAAAAAAAAAAACAAAAATAAAACAAAACAAAACAAACAAAAAAATAACAAAACAAAAAAACAAAAAAAAACCAACCAAACAAAAAAATGTGGTGTTCCCAGCCACCACCACCCCCCCCCACACACACACTTCATAAAAGTTTTAGAAACTATAGTTTCTGTTGATGCATAATTAAAGACTACCAAGTATTTCATAATGGCTTTCATTTTCTTTGGCTTATTTCTTCTCAAAATTCAAAGAGTTAAACTGCTATGATTTGGATTAATGTTGCTAGACTGGCACATAGGGCTTGCCTTGAGCCTCTTGGTCCGATTAATGATATTGGGAAATATCGCTGGTTGATCAGGATTTCACAGTCCACATCGACTAATGGAATAAGAACATTGAACAAAATGTTTAACGTCACCCAGCCTCAGTTTCCATCTTAGTAGAGTTAAAGATCAGACCTTAGGAAGTTAGGTAAATGTGTTTTAGGATAATGTTAAGCAATAAATGAGATAAATTTAAAAATTTGAGACACACCAATGGCTCAATAAATCTCAGTTATCTTTCTACCAGCTTTGAAGTATATAATTTTCTCAATTTCTGAAATATTTACCAAATATTTATCTGTGGCTTCGCCAAGATTCAAAGACAAAGATGCTTCCACTCGTATTCCATATTCCAGGGGTGCAGTGTGAGAAACAACCGCAAGTGCTCACAGGTGCTCTCCAACTGCTGCCTTAAAACACTTCTAAAAGGAGGGAACCCCAGGAAAATGTTTGAGGCCAACTTTATACTTTGACTTGTCTTTGGTAGTTGGTGAAATTTTAAATGTGATTTATTCAGAACCATTTTTTTTTAAGTGTAAAGATCATTTACTCTTCTGCATTTTTGTGTTCTGTCTTCGTTAGTTTCTTTCTCTGGTTTTGTTTCTCCGTCTTGTGGTGATATGATTATTTTGTTTTGCTAGGTAGCCCTCCCTGCCTGCTAACCAACTCACTGCAACCCCCAGCTCCCATCTCCTGATGCTGAGGTTGCAGGATGAGCCACCAGACCGAGGTGGTTTTATTTTGCAGTTTTCTCACAGGCAGGTTTTCTGTCATGTGTTGTTTAGCAGTAAAAAGCTTTTCCTAGAGAACTTTTTTTTTTTTAATTACTAAATTCACAACAGCAGGCATGCTCAGTGATGACTAAGTTTCTAAGATCCTTTAGAAAGGCCCCAAGCCCCTTGGGACGTGGTATGCAAAACCCTGGGCTTCCTTGAGCAGTTTACCCTTAAGCAGTTCACTTTCCTAGTGAGGAAACAGTAACCCTAGAGAGTGAAAAGGAGCAGAGGCTCTAAGCGGCAAATCCAGTTGGTGGTGAATTTGCACATAAATCGGTTGTCTTTGCTGAACAGCCCATGACAGTTGTAACCCACAAAAGTATTTGCTTTGGCCCACATGCTGTTGACCCAAATAGCATTTTAAAGAATTCTGATTTATTTGCTAAGATATAAAAACAAGAAATTGTACATAAAAATATGAGATTGCTGGCTTCTTTTGAGATATTTGAAGAGCTGGCAGCCTCAGGAAAAGTCAGCCTAAGCAAGCTCACGACTGCCCCCTTTGGGATCAAACAGGCAATCACCGCATTCACCACGGAGCACAGACTGTTTCCTTACCTCCTCTGCTTTATGGACATTAAACATCTCAAGCTCAGCCTTTAGAAGTAATTTTTGAGGTCCTTGCAGTAGGTGTAAGACAGAAGTATTAGTTTTTTGTTTTTTTTTTTAAAGTAGTTTTCATTATGATAAGATATGAATAGACCGTGCTTTCCTGAAAGAGGTTAGATATGCAAGAGGAAGATTTGGAGAGCCTGGGGGTCTGGGGAGAAAGTGAGCGAGTAGCATACTCCACCACTGTCAGCTTTTCTAGCATTTATTTCATGACTCCACACTAGAATGCCTGGAATGTAGAGCTCTCGCTTACATTCAGTGACTAGCTGTTCACTAAAATGTAAAGGGCTCCTGAGTTTTACCTGATATGCTTGTATGCATCGTCATTGCATCTCAAAATTAATAATAAAATGTGTCATGCATTCTACAACCATCAGACAATGGGAAAACATGGAATCTTATTTGTGGGTCTAGGTTATGCCTATTTGTGCCCACCGTAGTGACAGGACAAAGTAAAGGGCTTTTGAATCAGATTCTAAGAAGAACTCTGGAAATTACCCAGGTGCCATGGCCATTATCTAGAACTGTCAAGAGAACATGCTAATTTCACAGGTCAGATCTTTCCCTGTGATGTGAATGACCCCCATTTATTCTCATTTGCCAGATTGTTGGGGACACTTTGTCTTGAGATCACAAACTAACCTCTGTCCTTTGAACTTGGCCCCAACTTCACTTAAGCTGTGTCCCTGGAAACACAAAATTTAGGTGCCAGAAAATTAGGAGTTTGTCAAAATTCTTCTCTGGTAACTTGAACAGAGTTTGCAGTACTTTCAAGTATCAGATGTAGATTGTCTAGTTCTTCCTGGGGATAATGGATTAAATCAATTAATAGATTCTTGATTCTGTGATAGTTCCCTGCATTTCAGAGAGTAATCTTCTAAACATGAAGGTTGCTCCATTCTTGCTTAAACTTACTTGTGGCTAACTACATCCTTCACCAAGCTATTATCTCAGTCCACATTTCTCCAGAAGTCAACAGTGGCAGGAAGAAGTAATAAATTCAAATACCCCAGTCACCACAGCATCCGCTCAAGGGCCCCTCCTCTTCCTGCCAAAGAAACTCATTATCCCACACCTAAATGCACAAACCTTGGCCAAATTCACAGACCATGCCCACATGCATGAACCAAGCAACACCCTTTGCTCTGAGCTGATAAATTCTAATATGAAAGAAAACAACACATCGTAGATGATCGTGAGAACACAGATGGAAACAGAAGATTGCAGAGGTCCTTGAGGGAGCTCCCTGGAAAACAGCTGTATTACAATCTGAGATCCTATGACTCAGATGTTTTTGGATTCTTGAAGACATGGATCTCTGAACCCTATTTCTTACACCTTTTCCACTTCATTCACAGCTCGATTGTATGTGTCACTGTCCCAGAGTACTGCTTTGTATACACCTAAAGCTATAAACGCATGGCTTCGGATGCTATAACTCTTTTAGAGCATTTTCAAAGCAGCACATGGTAGTTAGGGGGCACTGTTCTGGGGGCACACTGCTGGGCTCTGGACACTTCCTGTCACTTACGAATCGTGTAGCCCTGAGCAAGTGACTCATCTCATACGTGCCTCAGTTTCTCATGTGTAAAGCAGGCTTAGTAATGTAGCTGCTTCTCTAGGCTTTCTGAGAATACCAAATTTGACAGCTGGGATGTACTTAGGCAAGTGCCTAGAAGGTGGTAAAGGGCCAGACCTAATAGGCACTTAATATCAGCTCATGGTGAGTGCTAGGGGACATGACATTTGATGAATAGTCCTCCCTAACAGATTCTTAATAAGCATTTTCATTTTACTCCAGTCTATCCTCACCAGAATCATGGGCTTTGGACCCATAGGGAGGACGTTAGAGAGTACAGCATGCCATCGCTGGTTATGAAAGCTGTTCTCTGAAACTCTAGCAATTTATCCACAAAACTGGACAGTGATGTCAAGTTCTCTGGCCCCGTGGTGACTTCCCAGGAGAGTTCTGCCCACTGATCTACTTGCTCCCTTCTGTTCTGTTCTCTGAGTTGTTTTCTGGTTTTGTCTCCTCTTTCAAATCTATCTTCCACTGTTTGCTTCTTGAACAATAACTCAAATATAGTTTATAAGGATGGGCTAAAACCAAGAAGTAATCTCCCACTCACCACTTTGAAAAAAAAGTTGAACTAGAGAAAAAAAGAAAAAGAAGGATAGATTTTTAAAGAGACAAAAGACAGAGATCCTAGTCAATTTCTGTACCATTTTCAAAATTTTGTTTCTTTTGATATGCTTGCCATTTTTTCATTAATTAGCAGTCAGTTCTTCAAATGAAGTTAAAATCATGGAAATTCTTGTACAAATCTTTTTCCAACAGAGAAAGCAAGCTACAGTATCATGTGGAATTCACATCTAAAATCTTTAATAGAGTACCACATTATTTCTTAGAGTCCTTGCTTTCTATTCTTCTGACCCATGTTGGAAACTGAACACTTCTCCCAAATCATCCCAGACACCACGACCTAAAAATAATGATCTCACATCCAGAAGATAAGATACATGGGAATGATTTATATTCCTTTGCATGTTAGTGGAATGTTTCCCTTTGTTGACTCTTGTCTCCATTCATGAATTTCCTATTTTCTTACTTTTGTCTTTGTATCATTTTCTTATTGACATTGAGTGAACATTATTCCTTTGTGGTCTCCTATTTTCTCAACTAATTTTCAATTCCTCCAAAAAATTATAATATCCTATGTAATATTTCTTTTTGGTATTTATGGACATTTTGGTACATTCAAGTTTAAATCTAATATGCCCCTAAGTTTGTTTTGTTGCCCTAAGTTTCTTTAAAGAGACCCATCCCTCTACACTCGTTTAGTCCAATCTCCCACCTCCCACCACCTCCATTCCAGGGACTGTGTGTTTCTCAATTACCAAAACTAAGCCTCTGGGGCTCTGAGTATACTCAGCTGCATGTAGCTCTCCAGCATTAAGGATCCTGCCAGCCTCTGACCTGTGCTTATGCAGTACAACCTTTATGTGTCAAAGTAAATTTTTGATATTCTTGGCAGAGTTCTGTGGGAGTCATTTTAATGAAGAAGTAGAACCATTTGATTCTTAATTCTCAGAATTAAAAAGCTTTAAAATCGAACTGAGTTCATGCTCCTTGGGCCCTTCATTTCTTGCCCACCTGGCATCAAAAGATGTCAAATAGGATTCGGCAGGCACACTTCTTAGTCTGTAAAGCAGAATGTGCAGAGGTCTATGTATATCCTTCCATATATTCAGTGTTGCTAGGGAACTAGGAAGTTAATCTATTAGAGAAAGTTCTTTGTAGTCTTTTTCCTTTCCTCTTCTCTCCTTCCTGAGGCAGTGGGAAACACTCTTCTGGGAAAAGAATCCACCCATAAAACAGAATCAAGTTCCAATCCCATAGAAGAAAACAGAGTCAACCAGGTCTCTGCCTTTGTTCTTTCAGTATGCAAATCATTTGTTTGGAATAACCCCACTTCTACCACTCAAGGCCTGTGATCTTGGGCAAGCTAGTTCTCAGATCTCCATTTTTAGAGACCTTGATATGACTACTCATAAAATAACAAACATTAGCTGAGCACTACTTTGCGTCAGGTGTTTATATGTATAATTTTTGTGGATCCCCCTCCGGCCAGGAACGGAATGCAACAACTACTAGTTTGATCTCTGTTTCGCAGAGGAAACCCAAGCACATAGAGATGATCCTGCCCTGAACCAAAAGCTAGAAAGTTGATGTTAAACCAAACGTGGGTAGGTGGGGGAACACTTTCATTGAAGCAGGGGGAGGGGAGATGATATAGGGGGTTCAGGAGGTGGGGACTCGGAAAGGGGATAACATTTGAAATGCAAATAAAGAAAATATTCGATTAAAAAATATATATAAGAAAATTGAAAAATATAAAGTAAAGAATAAAACAAAAACAAACAAACAAAGAATGTAATTGTTTTAAATAAAAGCATCCTGGGAGGGGGTTAGAGAAGCCTCTATTTGTCTCTCTTTCCTACCTCTGACAGTGGCCAGCTCTCCATCTGCGTGAGCCATGCACTGCATGGCAGTAGCCCCAACACATATTGGCATGCTGACTCTCTGTCCTAAAACAGAAGTTGACAGATCGATATCAGCAACGTTGCGAAGCATCCGTGGATAGAGCTTCCATCTGGAATTTAAAATCATATTAATATCAATAGATGCAATTTTAAAATTTCAAAAGTGTAACCAAAACTTTAACATATTTTATTTTAAGAGAGAAAATAATTTTTTTTTGTTCACTAGGCCAAATCCTTTCCTTCAGTAGTGAAATTTTCTCCCTACCCCAAACCTCTGACAAAGATTGATCTGTATTTTCCATCTTCATACTTCTGCTTTTTAAGAATGTCATACGATGAATTCATATAGTCAACAGTCTTTCTAGCCTGACATGGTGTCTTTGATAGCCACCTGTGCTGGTGCGTGTATCACCAGCTTGTACCATTGGGCTGATCCATTTCACCTCCTGAAGGGAACCTTAGTTGCTTATTCACTACCAGGGTACACTTCGGATATTTCCATTTTTGTATCAATGATAAACAAAGTCACTATGAACATCCATTTATAGGCTTTGGCGTGAATGTAGATCTTGTTTTACTTTCCCCAGATCTAGATGATGATATACAAAGTCCTAGAGGTTATATTCAGATTGGAGAAGGTGTAGATCTTCCTTCTATAAGAGAGGAGCTCAAGGCAATTGCTTTTAAAATTATGAATATTTTCTTCAAAGTTATTGACTAAATGCTGTGTCCACTGACAAATGAACATGAGAAAATAGTTAAACCTTTGTTTACTTGTTTTATAGTTGAGTCCTTTCCTCAGAATAGTTAATAGAAACTAAATTTTTAATTCTTGAAAATTATTGTAAATGATTTTTTCTATGATTCCTCAAAGACAGAACAGAAATTATTAAGCCAAATTGTATCCAAAAATCTTATCGGAGACTAACTTATCTTTCCTATGAGCAGTATGTGTATTTCCTATTTGCTTAGTGTCCTCATTGCAGGCAGACCAAGACTGGGCATTATTAAAATAAATGCTTTGTTTAAACACACATACAAGCCTAACCAACAGTCCTGTATGTTGATTTTCTAGATTTAACTCTAATTCTAATGAGGTTGGGATTGTTCTTACAAATATAGTGAAGAGTGATTTCATATTGGAGAAATGAGGGGAAAGGCTTTCATTGAAAAAAACCTGTCTCTGGGGAAGAGAAAGAAAGAGGAGCAGCAGTAGCAACAGCAGCAGCAGCAGTTCTACCAGGAGGACCTGCTTTAAGTCTGCAATCTCACATTTCTCACACAGTAAACTAAAACAGCCCACCCCTGAACAAGGTGATAAAGAAGTTTAGCATATGATTCCTAAGATGGTAGGTCGGTCGGTTGGTTGGTTGGTTGGTTGGTTCGTTCGTCCGTTCGTTCATTCGTTGGATTCCCCTAAGCTGTACTTTGACCATCATAATTGTCATCATTTTCCATCACACCACATGTTCTGTTCCTGGAAATCTGTTCCACACCATGGACTCTTACAGCTTGATGCTTTGATCTCCAATGTGAAGAGGGAGAGGCAGAAGCCATGGAGGGAGTTTTCATGACCAGTCATCACTAAGAGTGTTGTTAGAATGAGAGAAAGAGATTTTAAAAGTAGAGACAGACATGCCAGCTTGGAAAGGCATGAATATGAATATTTACATATGACTAAAAGAACAATGGAAGACTTTATGAGGACACGCCCCACTGTGGGACATCAGCTCGCTCTCTCTCTCCCTCTCTCCCTCTCTCTCTCTCTGTCTCTCTCTGTATGTCTCTGTCTCTGTCTCTCTCTCTCTCCCTCTCTCTCTCTCACTCACTCGCTCTCCAGCCCCCCCCCATGTGTGTATGATCCAGCGCATGTGTATGTGGATGTGCATATGTAAAAGGTACATTTATAAATGTTACCCATTTACAAACCAAGGCTCCTTCTGTCAATAAACATCAGGCTTACACTCGTCCACTTGGTGGCGCAGTCACCTTAATAATTGCATGCCTCACACTTTCTATAAATACATTTTCTGTTTCAAATATTACAGAGACTCTCCAACCCCTACATTTCTGGGCAAAATTAGGTAAAATGAGTGAAACCGGGAAATGTACATCTTGCAAAGTATCCTGCAGGTTTTAGTGTTTTACAAATAACAATAACCTTACAAGATACTTTCAAAGAATTTTTGACTCTCACCCAAAACTACCCCAGATTTAAACGGCTATCACCTCAATTACACAACAAATAACTCTTTGTCATAATCTTATGTTGCATTCACTGCTATCTACTTTGGGGGGAGCCTGTGAAGACGGAGACAACAGCTGGATCACTGAGTAAGAAACCTTTTTTAAAAAAACACAATGAACAAAGGAAGTTACAACCCGATTTTCAGCCTGCATTTCACATAGACCAAAGGCCTAGGTGCTAAATAATCAAAAACTCAAGAGAGACACATGTTCCCTCAGACATAACTACTCCCTGAAAGATCACAAATTCCATAATACGAAGCCTTATGCTCACTCATGACACAGCAAACCACCCAGTTTCCTCATCTTAAATTTTCCCTCCACAAATTTAAAGCAAATGATTGAAAATGCTCTTTCCTCACTTTTTTCATGGATCAACGGAGAGCTGTTGTGACAGTTCTGCTTATGTAATACTGAAAACACCACTAGCGAGTTTGTAATGTTTCCCAAATAACAAACTGAGGCTTAACTAGCTTTTATCTACCAGAGAGTTGGCCTTAAATATTCCATTTGTCAGTGTCAATCAAGATGCAGCAGGAAGGGGGCAGCTTCTACATTTGAAGTCATGATTCTGCCAAATAATCAAACTGTGGAGAAAGATTCCATCAGGAATACCTTCAGGAAAAGCCAGAGTGTGTGACAAACCTGGGTGGGGAGGCTCCTTTACATCAGTGTGTAAAAGAAATGGTATAGTACACTTTTTTCAAATTAGCCCCAGTCTGGTCAGGCCATTCAAAATGAAGCACCTTGGCATTGTGAACTTTGCCTTGTTCTTACGTATTTGCAACAGAGAATTTCATTCTTCTGGGTGGTTCAGTTTATTCATCCTTTCATGATATTTCTGGTCATGATAATGCTAGTCCCAAATCAAACCAAGAAACATTTTCATCTAGTTGTGGGTCATACAAGTAGCCCAAGTTTCCGGAACTCTAAAATGTGCTTGTTAGATCTGCATGCTGATGGACAGTACTGGTGAGGATGCTCCCAGATTCTGGTGGGAAGAAAGGGGGATGAACTTCACAAATGCCTTTGAAACACCCTGATAGTTGTTATGTCTCTGATTGCTTTGTAGCCTTTATTTGAAACAAAATGAGAAGCCTCAGGGTGACTTCCTTCCTGCTATCAAGCCAATGCTACCAATGTCAGCAGAAATTCTATTTGCACTTGACAAGTTCAGTTCAACAAATCAAGGGATTATGTGTCTTGCAGAGAACCAATCACAAGGCAAGGGAGGAATTGAGATGTCAGAGAGAGGATCACACCTGATATTTGTTGGAGTACAAACACTAAGAACCAGTTGTCCTTTGAAGAACTTTGCTCAATGTCTTTTTATTTCTTTAAAGAAACAAAAGAATCATCAAGTCCCATGAAAGATATGACACTTGTCTTTCCCAGTTGCATTATCTATGTCATGGAAATAAATTAGTCCACATTCAGGATGGTATTCTATTGGGAGTGCTATGGAATTTACAGAAGCCATGAGACTCTTCCGGTTGGTTAAAACTTGGACACTAAGTCTTCTATGCCTCAGAAAGTTTCTAGAATTTCTAAGGTCAGCAAGGCACTCTGTCTTACTGTTCTTTGCTCCTTCTCTTGGAAGGTAGCTGTTGGGGAGGGTATATTATACCATCTCCACCCATTAGATTATGGAAGCTAAGTCAATGTGTAGTTGCTGAAATGCAAGTTTCTGTTGGTAGGAATTTTCTCTCTGTACCATTGTTGGGTCCTCAGCTTGTAGCAATCGTGCCTGTGAAACAGTTCATTAATTCAGTCACTTCTGCTGCATGCTGGCACATTCCTGTAGCTCTCAGGAAGCAGACTCGGGAGGATGACTGGAAGTCCCAGTTCAGCCTGCTGTGAATGGCCAGAGTGATATCACGTGGAGTTATTTAATGGGACTATAAATACGTTCATAACTTGGACGATATGAGCTGAGGTGTCTAAAAGGGTAGAGAAGGCTGTGTAGAAATGGAATTGGTGACCACCAGCAGCAGTGCTCAGTTACAGCCCTAGACATCAGACAAGGGCATGGAAGTCATTTGCTATAAAAGCCCAGTAAAGATAAGATAAGATGGTGCTTAAGGAGAGCACTCAGGAAATCTATTTACCTAGGGAACACAGTGGCATAACAGTGGAAGAAGGAACAGTTACAAGTACAGGAAATGTTGAAGAAGATGATAATTAATAATAATAATAATAATTATAATTATAATTATAATTTGGTAAAGTTCAGAACTCTAAGCTCCTGTACTATTCACCAGCTCCCCATATACAACTTCCCCAGCATTTGTATGGTCAGGAAGGACTCAGAGAAAGCCTGATCAAGGACTTCAGAGGCTGGGAAGACATCTGCCCTTCATGCTATGCCCACCCATGCTCTACTACCAACCTGTGTGTAACATGGCCACTGCTAACAAGAGTCTGCCTTGATTTAATTTCTCCTAATAAGAAATATAAAAGCGATTCTGAGTGGTTTTTCTTCATATCAAAGAAGAAATAGCCCTGGATACTTTCCATCTGTTTCCATTTAATGGATGATCATAAATGGAGAACCCTGTTACCCAGTGCTATCACTCAGGACTACAGTGGAAGAGGCATGGCATGGAAAGAGTGAGACGTGGGAAAACCCCCAGTTACTTGGCTAAGAAAAAAGAAGAAGAAAGAAAGAAAACATACCCATTTAAAGTTATCGTATTTTCTGTTTTTACCACAAAAAAAGAAAGCACCTACTGTCTTGTGTTTGAAATATGAAAGCCTGGGGAAAATAATGTGAGAAGAGAGATGAAGCATTTTACAGGAGGTGTGAGACAGCAAAGATGAAAGATAGATGCTACACTGACTTATTGCAATCTGAAGCGAAAGTGTAGGCAACCCATAATCAAAATGAATGATAACAGAGAAAGCCAACAGGATGGGAACAAGGGAAGCAATAATCTTATGGGTTCAACTGGATAGGGTGGCTGCTGCATTTAACACTGTCCTAGTCTATCAACACAGGCATTCTCTGTCACACTCTAATACAAAGCAAATGGGGCCATCAGCATTTATGACAATTTGTATGTTAAATTAATTACTGTCACAGTTCAAGAAAAGATATTGCTCACTTTTGCCACCAATCCTCCTATCTTTAAGACCTCAAGATTTCTCACATGCTGGAAATGTTCTACTCTATTAAGCACAAATCCAGGCAGTCATTTTGACACCATCTCATAAAACTACATTTCATTTTCATGTAATGTTTTTGTGTGATATAAAAACACAAGTTTAAGTAACAAAGTTTCTTACCTAGAAAATGCTCTGATGTTGTCAGCCAAAGTCTCCTGATCATTTGCCCCAGACTTGTAGTAGTCATATACTGACTTCTGAAGCACTGATCGGGCATGCTGTTCATAATCACTAATACAGACCAGTCGAGGCAACATCGTGGCAGGGTACGACAACCTTAGATACTCTGGAGGGTTTTCATGGATGGTTTTCTATGCCCAGACAATTCCGTTATTTGTCAATTATTAATAGACTTTTGCCAAAGTTCATATTTAATTCTCTCTTGCTTACATCAAATGAGTAAACATTGTATGCCTAGACTTTGACATTTCATTTGCAGGCTAGACAGCCGATGTACCGAAAGCACACAGAGGTAGAGCTGGGGAGGTAGCAGAAATGGGTAGGGTTAGTCACATTGACAAAGTAGGGGAATGAGTCAAAAGCTAGGCTCACCTGAAGGCATTATTGGTTCACTTCTACATCAGGCTGGGTCTTCTAACAGTCCACACCTTTGCACTTTGCCTTGGCACATACAAGGAGCTCCCTCCTCATTTCCCTTCTACACTTTTATAATGCCCAAGCCATACAAAAATAACACAAAAGGTTATAGGGTAAATTTATTATCCAGTGACTGCAGGACTTCTCTATAATATAAATTTGACTCAATCATAAATATTTGGCTTTTATACAGAGAGCACTATAGCTATTTTTTTTTTTTTTTTTTTTTTTAATTGCTCTTGGAATGGTTAAGGGCAGTGCCATACTAAAAGGCTTTGTAGTCAACATAAAAATTCCTCCTTGTTGTGGAATACCTGGGGAATATTTGGGTGAACAATGCATAGATAGGAAAGCAATAGAGTTGACCAAGCCAGGCCTGGATTTCAACCCAATAGACCGCACTGTGAGCTACCCCGCAGCTGTTCCACAGTTAAATTCCAAATGCATAAGCCTGAAAGAACTTTCTCTCTTGAATGTGAAGCCTTACTTTCCAATCCAAGTGGTACACTAAGTACCATGGAATCAGTGGGTGCTTTGCACCTCAGCAAAGAAGTTACAGGGAGTGAAACATAAGCCACAATAATTCCTCTCTCAGGTAAAATTACTCTTCAGTCTGTGTTTTATATTCCAGGCTCCAGGTGCCTACATTTGCTGACTGATCTCCACTGAACACTTGTCTGGCAATGCTATTTTGACAAAACCAAAAACAAGAATTATTAATACCAAATATATGGGGAGATATAAAGGATATCTCATCAAAGAAAATACAGTACACAGAAGGAGTTGTTTTTTTAATATGAGATATCCACTTTTAATCTGTATGTGAAATGCTCGATTCCCCAGATGATTTTATGAGAGGTTCTGAAAATTTTGGGAGGAGGGGCTTAACAAGAAGGAATCATGGAGGAAAAGTCCTCTATACTATCTGGTAGCATCTGTCCTCTCCTCACTACATACTGTCTGCCAGAAATGACTAACTCTTCTCTGTTACCTGTCATTGTGATGTCCTGACCAAATGCATGGGGCAAAGAAACCATGACAGAATAAACAACTTTTCCTTTTGAGGTGTTAGCAAAGAGAAAGCAATACAACAGATATTGAGCAAACATTCCCCCCATTCGCATCTTCTACTTTATGGACTGATTTTTTTTTTTAATGCTTTCTTAATCCCAATTACATCAGCATGAATCTTGAAAGTACAAGAAAGAGCATGAAGTTCCTTGGCTTCCAGAGACCGTTGCTGTTCTATACTCAAGCCAATCTGTTCAAAGAGTTATTTGCTTAGTTCAAGTTATTTTCTACAGTCTCATGAGGATTACCACCCAACAACAATCTTTATGTTAGCCAGACTCTTTGAAGAACTGTCTTAGCTCATGCTTTACAAAGCTCCATTGAGTGATGGGATACAGGGTAGAATCAACATATTTTATACTGGGTTAAAAAAAAAAATCTCTAAATATATTTTGTAGATGGCAAAGTGTCCAAAGGAGAAATATCTATTACCCATATTTCGTTGTGTGATCTACAGCTTAGTTTGGACCTGAAAGCACAGGAGACACATGGAGCCTTGTCAACTGACATGCAAAATCCCCGCAATGATAGTCACTGAGAGCAGCGGGAGACCAATTACTAGTTGCTAGTTCAAACAAAGTAACTAATGGTCCATGATAATAGAAGAATGGGTCCATGATAATAGACTGAGAAAAATGGAAATGAAACCAGTAATGAATTGCAACTGTTTGGGCAAAAGAGTTTTGATTGCATCAAAGGAGATTTGTTTAGTTTATCAATAACTCATGTTTGGATTGATACATAGGCATACTGCAATGTCTCCCAATGGTTCAGGCATCAATATAAATAACATATGAAAACTGCAATTGTATGGGTCAGTCTCCAAGAACCCTCACCAAAGAATAAAAATAGAATGATAAAAACTTTAAATTATTCAATTTAAAATTACTATGAGAATGTACCAACTGTGTAGCATTGATGAGCAAGCATCCCAGTCTGGCAGTTAGCAGAGTTGTTATGAAAGTTGATCAAAGGAGTCTTAATGGCCCCAGCTTGACAATTAACAGGATCGTCAAGAAAGTCAATCAAAGTCTTGGCTGCTGCTCAGAACAGATTCAAAAATTGCAAATTAAACAACCTTTTCTTTATGCAGCCTGACCTTTGCAACAACTGCTGAAAATTATTATTTGTACCTTACAACTTACATAATCAGGATAGTGAGGTGGTTTAGTACTGTTTAATAATCTTTAAGCATATCAAATCCTAGTGATACCAAAGAAGGGAAATTGGGGCCAGACATTTTCAAATTATGGTTCTGGACCAAGAGCTGAGCATCCTCTGGAACAGGATACCAGATAAGCATTTGCATCTTCGGGCTCAGTCTCTGATGATACACTTGGTACAGCCAACTGGACTGTACCAAGCCATGTCTGTGATTGTGACTCACAATATTGTTTGAGAGCCAGGGTTTGGGCAAGAAAGGGAATAAAGGAAGAGACTTGAATTTTAAAACCAACTAACCAAGCAACCTTCCATTCTCCTTCAGTATTGTTGCAAGCCACTGGTGGATTTAGAGTGATGCCTTAGAAATTAGAAAGTAAACTGTGAAATGTATAGTCCTCACATAGTTTCATTAATCTCTTGGTTTCTAGGGTTTAAAAACAGACTTTGCTAATTCATGACAACCACACTATCTAAATATTGCACTTTTTTTTTTCCAGAGACAGTCTGTAAAACTTCCATGGAAAACCTGCACAACAGGATGCTTAGAAAAGAATGGGCAAAGCACATTTAGTTTTTACTCAGGTGGCTAGAGGGTACATTTGTGTGCAGCTACAGCAACCCTGATCTCAAATCTGAGAATCAGGATGATGCCCTTGCAAATGTTCAAGTCCTCTTACCCAACAGTGGCCAAACACTGGAGCTTCAAGTTTTCGTTTTTTAATACTGAGCTTAATAAAACTTAATTTACTTCTCATCCTCTTTGTGGAACAATAAAACTTTCAATAATACTATCCCAACATCTCCCAACCCCTTTGATAGCTCCCAAACCACAAGACTGTCTTTAGGAACACTTACCTGCTCCTAAATCTCCAGGAAAATATAAGCCTGAGCTCAAAGGAGCCAATGAGAACACTACATCTGCTTGGTGCTTTCATCCAAGATGCAGTTTAGACTCTTATTGGGAGAATATCTGGTTTCTTGTTTTTACCCTTTGAAGAAACATTTTATTAAAATGATGGGTGGGATTTGAAGGACAAATCAGTCATTTCCATCATCTTTGGCACCAAAAGAGACTGAGTACTCCAACCGTCTAGCTTTAAAGGTAAGCAAGAACTCCAGGCACCATGGATGGCAGAAGACAGTCCTTTCCAGGTAAAAAGTACGTTTCCGTGACTACCCACGACTACTCTACGACTACTTTGGCATTTCTTTTAACATGCTTGTGGCCATTTGTTCTCTATCTTTGTGAAACCTTTGGGCCATTTTTCATAATAAATGTTTTTACACTTGACTGGCAGGCTTTTTAAATGCATTTTTGAGTACAGAGCATTTTCTGTTAGGTATGTATATTTTCACTAAACTCTTTATAATTTCTTGATAATTTTTTATTTTTAAGTGTGTGTGTGTGTGTGTGTGTGGACAGTTTCCACAGAGGCAAGTTCATCTCCCAGAGCTGAGGTACAGTTGTGAGCAGCCACTTGACATGGGTGTTGGAAACTAAATGTGAACCTTTTACAGAAATCCCCAGCCCTTTGTGAAATTCTTGACTTGCTTTCACACCTAATTCTGCTTCAGTCAGGTTCTAACATTCATCTTAGAGAACTTGTGATGCTCAGTCTCCCTATTTTCCCAGTCTTCGCGATTCTCTTTCTCTCCATCCCCTCTTTGTCTTATGGTCCCCAGTTTACCCCTCTTTCCTTCTTTTCTTCCATTTGTGATTTCTTCACTTCTGTCCATGTCTTGGATTTCCCCTTTTCCTTCCTTTTGTACTCTTATTCCTTTACTCTCCCCTCTCTTCTTCCTTTTGATTTCCTCTCTCTTCTGCCACCATCTTCTGTCACACCCAAATCTTAGACAGGCAGTTTACATCTATCATTGTAGCACACTTTCTGCACCTTTTAAAATGGTTGTAAGGTAAAATTTTAACAAGAGAGCTATGCTTTCCTATGAGGTGCTGGCTCTCAGCTGAGGCTAAAGGGTATGTAAATGTTGACAAGTTTCTGAGGAACGTTTTCTCTCTTGTCCTCTGAACAGCAGAACTTGGCAGCCAGTTTCCTGGAGAGGGTGTGAGGGTTCAGTGACTTGAGCTTGCTCTACATTGAGCTGATAAGCACTGAATAATTTATTGTTGTAGATACTGGTGTATGGTTTTTTCCCCCTGTGTTTCCTCCTCTTTTATTTGATAATATGCTTTCACAGAATCATAATATATTTATAAATATATAGGTAAGAGTTTGCTGGTCAAAATTCTAAAGCTGAACATGTCACCAAACATTTACTTACAAAAGCCACTGACTTACCCAGGGAATTGGGCTGGAGAACCTGGATGGCCATGTTTAGGTCAGCACAGAGCTTGTAGCTCAACTTCTGACTTCTGAGTTGTGACTGCTCTAGTAGAGTGTTTTTTAATGAGTTTAGGTTATTCATTTTGTTTTTGAAATTAATAATTACATAAATTCTCCTTTCCTTCCTTCCCTCCAATTCCCTCTTATCAACTCCTCATGCTGTCTTTCAAATTCATGACTCCTCTGTTCATTGATTGTTGTTATATACACATATGTACATGTATATCCATATATATTCCTAAGTACATAAGTATGCCCTGCTCACTCTGAATAATGTTACTTGTACGCATGTTTTCAGGGCCGACTATTTGGTATTAGATAACCAGTTGGTGTGCTCTTCTCTTGGAAAGACTATTTCTCCCCCTCTCAGCATTCCTTAGATACCTAAGTGGATGAGTTTGTCTGCCTGTGCCCCAAGATTTTATTAGTTTTCTTTTCTTTTGTTTTATCTTTTCTTTCCCATTGTCTATCATCCAGTATGTGAAATGAGCCATTATCCATGATGCACTGTCCTTTCACCATGGATATTGTCCTTCTGGTCTCCAATTTTCAAATGGGATTTTCTATGCTGCTCACACACTGGTACGGCTATAAACATCAACATGCTTTCTTCTTGGGGCTCAGCAGATACGTGTAAGAATATTCAGCCTTCTACCTGTCTGACAGGCTTTCCTTGATCTTTTAAGTTTGGTGTTTCTGCTTTGACTTACAAGAATGTCCAATATTTTCTTGACACTTTGGAAAAACGTAAAATATGCTCTTCAGTAAAAGGCCTTTTAATCAGGCTAGTCCAGGTACTTCTAATTAAGGGCCTTGAAGTATAGGCCTTTTATCACACAGAAATTCAAATTTTTAATATGCTCAAATAAAACTATGCTATTGTTAATGTGTTGAGCTCTTTAGTCTTATTTTTCATAATCCTCCAGAGACGGAGTAGCAGAGATGGTTCAGCAGTTAAGAACACTTATTGCTCTTACAGGGGACTGGAGTTTGGTTTCCAGTACCCAAACTGGACAGCTCACAACTACCTTACAACATCAGATTCAGGGATCTGAAGCCCTTTTTCTGATTTCATGAACATATGCGCATCAATATAATGAATATCTCTTTAATAACCACCCCACACAGATCTTACAGCATTCTCCCATGTCCATCTATGGACTACACTAGTTATGATTGTGCTTCAGTAAACAAAGTGAACCAAATATTTAACCAATAAATCTCAGATCCTTACTTCAAGAAAATAATGTATTCTGGCTCTTTGGTAGTTGGGACCAAGCTGGTTCTGAGCCATGCAAACAACTCTGGGCTACAAACTGTCA
This sequence comes from Montemys delectorum, assembly GCA_019843815.1. Lineage (NCBI taxonomy): Eukaryota > Metazoa > Chordata > Mammalia > Rodentia > Muridae > Montemys > Montemys delectorum. The sequence goes on along the minus strand of JADRCD010225285.1, from coordinate 2,485 downwards.
GTGTTTGTGACAGTTAAACTGGGGCTAGAGCACAAAATTGCCAAGACAATACCTTTCCTATCTCTCTTCCTTTTCCTTGGAAGAGCCTGCAGCTTTGTCCTAATGGTAGCTGTTTTGCCTGCCCAGCATAGACACCTGAGACATAGTATGTCTACAGCTATAGTGCTGCCATTTCCAGTCACACAGTAAGTCCACTGTAGTCTTCCCAACAGAAGGTATAGGAAATCAATTCCACTTATTTTTTACAAGTAAATTTTGGACATTTGGACATTTTAGACAGAACATTTCATCATATATATATATATATATAAATAATCTTCATGTTTTAGTCCACATAAACCCCCTTACACATTCCCAGTATGTAACAGCTAAAAGACTAAGATCCATGTCAAAAACCAAGTACACACCCCCGCTTTCCTTTCTTAAGTATGCTCACACTACCTAGGGACCTTACTCAAGGCACTAGGCCATCCTGGCCTCCTATAACAGGCCCACACACAACTCCTGGGAATTTTGATTCAGGAAAAAAAAATCCCAAACAGCCTCCTACACTAAGTAGAGGACTCCAGCTTCTCTTGTTAGGCCCACCTATAACACCTGGAACTTTCTACACAAGCCCTACAGAAGAAATTCAACCTCAACCCAACTTAGGGTCCTCTGCTGAACACTGTAAAAAATTCTACTGAAAACAGAAAAGCAACTTGAACATAACGGGAAGAGAGAGAGGAGAGGGTGGAGGGAGATTGAACTAACAAACTACTCAAGATGTGCAAATCCCAGCACAGAAAAAAAAAAAAAAACCTACAAAAAGAATCAAGACACACCTCATCCATAAATCCATAATCACTGATCTCATGATACAGCCCTAATGAAAACTGTCTGTAAGACTGTCCAGAGAAAGAATTTTAATAAGTGATTATAACTGTGTTCAGATAACAAGAAAACAACATAAATGTACTCCGAGAAAACAAAAGCAAAGAGTCAAATGAAATAGATGGTCAGTGCAGTGTGTAAGAACATCACTGAACAAAGAGACAGATTTATTGAAGTAAAACACTGAAATGATGTTGGAAATGAAAAACAACAAGGAAAATAACCTGAACCTAAGCTTCAGTGGAAAACCTCAATAACATAACAGATGATGTAGAAAACAGAGAATCAAGGATAGGAGACCAAGAAGAGAAAATACCCTCTTCTTGTGTGTCTGAAAACAGCAACAGTGTACTTAGATATATTAAATGAGGAAATAAATGTTTTTTAAAAACATGGACAAAGAAATTGGTCTTGAAAGCCGCAATAGAGAAAGGCCAACTCTCATAAGACAGTTATTATAAAATACCTGAATATTTGACAGAAAAGTTTAACACCAAAAGCATCTGCAAAGTTGTATTCCAAGTTCTGAACAAGCACAACTACCAACTCTTGTTATTACACCCAAGCAAATTACTAAAATTGAAGAGCAATAAAACTACCCATCATAAAAACATATTAGTAGAATTAGTGACTTCTGAGCCAACTTTACAAAGAATAATAGAATAATTCAGTCTAAAGAGAATAATAAACACACACAAGAGGACTCAGGGAGTAAATAAACACTGCAAATAAGCAAATGATGCCCAAGAAAATACAACAAGATCAACAAGATGACAGGAATTAACACACATATTTTAATAACTCTTAAAATTAATGCTCTCTGCCTTAGTTTTGTTTTCTATTACTGAAAACAAACAAACAAACAAAAAAAACCTACTATGACCAAAGCAACTTGGAAAGAAAAGAGTTTATTTGTCATGCACTTCCACATCATTGCTCATCATTGAAGGAAGTGAAGACAGGAACTCAAACAGAGAAGAAAAGTGGAGGCAGGAGCTGATGCAGAGGCAGTAGAGGGTTACTGCTTACTGGCTTGGGTCTTCTTGGTTTCCTTAGCCTGCTTTTTTTTTGGAACCTAGGACCACCATCCCAGGGGCGTCTTCAGCCCATACCAATCACTAATTAAGAAAATGCCCTACAAGCTTACCTACAGCCAGATCTTATTGAAGGCATGTTCTAAATTGAGGTTTCCTCCTCTCGGATGACTTTAGCATGTGTCAAGTTGACATAAAACCATCCATCAGTCTCCATCCCCACAATAGAAATGAATTCAGTAGAATATTGGATCAGAAATCAAGGTCTAATTTTTTTTCCTGCAAGAAACATACCTTACCATAATAATGGACACCACCTTAGGATAAAGGGATGTAAAAAGTTCTCTCAAGCACATGGATCTAGGAAACAAGTAGACATTAATATTCTAATGCCTGATCAAATACAAATCAATCTAAAATTAGTCAGAAGAGATAAGGAAGCTCACTTTACACTCATTAAGGAACAATAACCAGGAGTCTATTCCAATTCTAACATAAACACACCAAACACAGGTACACACAAGTTCATAAAAGATATGCTATCTAAAACCACAGATTGACCCCAATAAATCATAGTT
>JADRCD010225284.1:0-11859 GCA_019843815.1 Montemys delectorum | reverse complement strand
AGAGAGAGAGAGAGAGAGAGAGAGAGAGAGTTGGCCCCCAACTTTTCTTTCTTAATTTTCACAGGATCTACTCGGGATATGCAAGGGTTCTTTCCTCGAAGGAGGTAATGTGCTACTAAAAAAAAAAGTGGACCTTCAAGTAGGTATGTGAAAAGCAGATAACATTTCCAAAATTTTAGAAAACAGACAACCTGATCACACTCTGTAATGTTTTAGTAGGATGTTTCATAGAACTGATAATGCAGCCCATGATCCCTACCCACTGTGGCTACAGTTCTCTCTCGTGTACAGTATTCTCAAATGGTGTATTTCATTTCATACATCCTGTACACATGTGAAAGCCTTAATATTGCTAAGGGAGAAAGCTTGGCAAACTCAGTTTTTGTAAATGTCAACTAGCCAAAAGATATTAGGAAGCCTGTGAGAGCTCACCTTTCTAATATTTGCTTAAAGCCATCTGGAATTAATGTGTTCTTCCTTCTCCTCTCCCCTCAGAATAAATCTGCACACAGAAGTTGACACACAATACATTTAAGAAGGCTGACATTCAACTCTCTTCCACTCAGGCAAGAATTACGCATGCAAGTAAGGAGTATGGAACAATCTGTCCAGTACTCAGCTTCCTCTTTGATAAACAGGTTTGTCCTTACCAGAAACAGATCGTGCTTGCTTTGTGTTGGAGGAAGCCCATTCCTGTCCACTAGAGTCCACACACCTGTTGAAACAATGTACACAGTTTGCTTTGCAGATGGAGTCAGTCTATTTCTCCTTTACTTCCTTAATTTGATCAAAAACTTGTGAAAATGTGTGATTAAAATTTGTTTTTTATAAAAGAAGATTATTTTTCACAGTGTTATCCTGCCGATTTCCTCAGGATTAGTGAAGTTTTCCCTCTCACCTCTCTGGACTGTGGGTTAATAAAATGGAGAAGAACACGCTGAGACTCTCATCTGGGGCATTGGTTCTCTGCGTACAAGCTGTCCACCTGTTGTATTGAGAAACCTCGGAGTGACCAGGGCTGGGAGATGGGCTGAGAATCTTTAACACAGTTCATTTATCCTTTTCCCTTTCCCCTGTCTTTTCAGGTTTGACCTATCCAAACTGAGAGTACGGAGATCTGATTAAATGATCAACTTCCTTCCCGAAATTCTTCACTGCGCCTTCTCTCTTGCCATAATGCCTCATTCGGCCTCTTGGCCTTGATTTTAAGGTATTTCATGAATCCATTCTCTGTATGAATCATAGGACTGATAACATTATTTCCTAAAATCTGATCAACGACAGAAATTCACGCAGGAAACTGCTTCCCTTCAGTTACAGGACCATTTTCAATCAAGGACTTGAGTACTGCTACTACAGAGATAGAACGATCAGAGTTTATCTAACAGTTATATAAGCATCTCTACTTCCTTAGAATTCTACAAAAATTCTGAGAAAAAGAAAGCTAACTTAAGATTATTTTTTACTTTGTTCTCTGGTAACTTCAATTTCCAAACCCTTGGCTCATAAGTCAATCTTTCTCTTCTTAACACCTGTATGTTAACTTACTTCTCTGTCAAGTGATCACAGAGTTAAATACTTCATGTTATTTACATTGCAATGACAAATTAAATATCCAAGATGTCAAAGAATGTACCATTCATCTAAGCTATCTCATTGCCTCAAAAACAATTGATGAAATTTTTGGTGTTAACAAATATTTTTGACTACCCAGACAACACTTAGCCACATTACTCAAACATACAACATACAAGATAAAGTCAGTTGATTCAAAATAACATTGAAAATGTACATTTTTTTCTAATAATGATCTCTGAAAACTGTAAACCAAACATGAAGCAAAATTTCTTTTGAATTTTCAGGGGCAAAACCATCTGTCTGAAGTAAACCTAGGGGATACAGACTGACCCGGGAGAAAGACGACGTTTTAGCTAAGACTCTGGAATACTAGGATTATTCTCTGTTGGTTTGGAGTTCTCATTTACACACATATTAAGCTTGAGGACCTTAAGGACTCTCATTAACTTTGCTAAATATGAACTTTAGTTCTTCCTTTTAAACTAATTATTTCTTTACTATTTTTATATCCACACCCAGTCTTTTTATAACTCACAAAAGACAAATCCCCAGACCCCAACTCCAGAGTTAAGGAAACATTTCCATTTAACTAGCCCAAAAAAAACCAAATTGATCTCCATAAAATCTTGGGTGGTCATTTTTCCTACCATTTATATTTGTGAAATTTACATACTATATGTAAAATAATGTGGACATTGATTGTCATCATTATTGGAATAATTTATTTTTCCAAAAAATAGCAAAACTAAAATAATAATATCAAGTACATATCAAAAATAATTTGGTCTAATTTAATTGAGCATTTGGGTCCCTCCTAATGATATTTTCTCTCTGAGAAGCACTAATTTGAGGAACTTTTTGTATTATAGTTTCATGAACAAATTCATCATTGACAATCAATTTGTTGAGAACTATTCTTATTAAGTGTATTATTTTCATTTAAATAAATTAGGTTGTTGTTTTCATGCACTCTCAATTAAAAAAAAAATTGTCTTAAGTCCATGGCAAATCCTTTCTTATATTAAGAGAAATGATTCTCTAGTTGTCTTTCCATCTGACGTGTTATATCTCAACTAACATTCGTTAATGACTTTGTCGTATCTGTAATCACTTGTGTCTAGGGTCTCCTTTAAAATGCATATCTCAAGTTTCTCTGGAGCATTCTCTGGGGGAGTTATGCTCTACCTAGCTCCAGGGTCCTCATGTCCAGCCTGAACCTCAGATCAATTAAAGAAGCACTCTGAGGGTAGAAACTGGACACATGTAGTTTCTAAAACTCCCAGGCAGTTCCAAGGTTGACTCATGGCTGAAAAACATTCAGAGTGAGAAATGGCCTCACACTGTTTTACAACTTTCCTATTAATAGCCTAACATATGACAAATGGAAAAATGACATCCCTACAGGTGTAAAATAGAGATGTTTTTCCAATATTTTGTATAAAACCTCTATTTCTCTCTCCTGATAACTGAAATTTGAAACATCAACCTGTGATAAAGCATTTTTAATATACTCATTTCAACACCAGTAAGTACTTTTCAGTCATTTTGTTTGTTTGTTTGTTTGTTTGTTTGTTTGAGACAGAGTTTCTCTGTATAGAAACTCTGTATAGTTTCCTGGCTGTCCTGGAACTCACTCTGTAGATCAGGCTGACCTTGAACTCAGAAATCCACCTGTCTCTGCCTCCCAAGTGCTGGGATTAAAGGTATGTGCCATCACTGCCCGGCTGCTTTTCAGTGATTTAAATATGGCAGTTCTCAGTGAAATTTGCAGCTAAACATGAAACACTGAACAAAACAATCATGTTAAAAAGGGGTAAAAAAGTAACCTTTGGGTAAATAGTAATTTATTTAGGGCAACTTGTTAACAGAATCTCATTTCACTAAGAATTTACTTTCATGAATTTGAGTATTACATTTTGTTTTTGCTCCCTCTGTTTTACCTAAAAGGCCTTCATACCAAAGTGTTAAGAGATTGGATTATTAGTTGAGGGGAAATTCTTGGGATAAGACATTATTTATCTCACAGAGAATCATTAGTTTGATTTTGATTTTCTCTTTAAATCTACCTTGACTTTATTTATCAATTCATTTGAACTTGGCTGCAGAGTAAACTTGCAAAGTCTCTAAGATAATTTCCTAATAATCTGTTTTTTCTTTTTCTCTTTTCTTTTTAATTATTGTTCTGTCACACAACATATCCCTACTGCAGCCTCTCACCCTTCCTCCTTCCTCCCTCCTCCTTCCCTCTCCCTAAATCCACTCCTCTGTTTTCCTTCAGCTAAGAGAATGACTCTTAGTGATAGAACTCAAACATGGCATAAGAAGATTGCAGTAAGACTAGGCACACGCAGATCAAAGCTGGACAAAGCCCAAAGTAGAAGCAAAGAAAATATATGTTTTATAAAAACTGTACACAGCATGCTCAAGATGAAAGTATCTTTCTAGACTCTATTAACAACACAATCCCATAAACAATTAACATTCAAGTCGTAATTTCAATTCCTATAACATAAGAATAAGATTACTTTGCATTATACTTTGAATTACTTTCCTATCATTGCATGAGAGGGTTGTATATATAAATGGGGCTTATGCATTCCTTATGTGTTCTACAAATAAAGGTGTCTGAAATAAATTCTATAACTCAATTTCTGGTTTTGTTGTAAACCACATACTAGTTAATAGCTTAGCACATCTGATTTGACTTGACATTTTCAAAATTGATTTATTGCACTCCCTGCAAAAAAAACCCGATTAGCTCTAATCTTGCAAATGCAATGGACTCCTCTTGCCCTCATCATTATTGCAAAGCCTATGGGTGTGTTATGTCTTCTCCCGGTTTATATAATTGTGATTTATCATCTCCTTTCTTGAGAAATCATTTTCCCAAAGTAAAAAAAGGTTCTGTCATTTTCTGTTGACTACACTTTTACATATTACCGGAATAGAAACCCTACTACAAGGATAGACCTAGTCAAGCATTCTAACTCAGAATACTGGGTAGAAATAAATGCATCTGTTATGATTTTTAGATAGTATGTCTGAGAATTTTAAATATAATTAATCCAGATTCTGTGGCAGGCCTCCAGTGACTGTGAATATCTGTAAAGAATGACCGGACATGACGGACATCCTGAAGCTTTAAGAATATGATGAACAATTAAGAAGAGTTTGTTATAACATACAACGTTTTAAGAGAATAAGAATATTAATGGGTGTCTTTAATAGTGTCCATTCATAAAATGCAATCCATCTTTGAATGCAGAGTCTGGTAGTTTAGCTGGCACTGTGCTCATTTGCACTTCAGATCTGCAGTCAGCGTGCAATGACTACCGAGTGACAGTAAAACTGCTCAGCCCTACAGTCCTAGCACACTGCTCTAACCATAGGAGAATTGTGTTTCGCTACATCTGCTTTCTAGTCACTGTTATTGTCAGTGAAATAGAAGTCTGCCCATTATTTGTTGTTCTATTATTCATGATCGTTTGAATTGCATCAATTAAGGAACTTTTAAAATATCACTAAAATAGTATTTTCCTTGATATTAGAAAATCACAAAAGTAAAGTAATTGGTAATTGTGTTAGAAGCATCATTTTTAGATTATCTATAAAGACAGAGAAATCAAATAATTTCAGAAAAATAAAATCTGAGGATTTATTTAAAATTTTACAAGGCATCTAATAACACTAGAGTAGTTATACTTCAACTATTAATTATATTGATGATTAGATTCATACATACTAAGACAGCCAGTGAACAATGAGGTATAGATCAACCTCAACCTGCACTTAAATTTACATAAATTATAACATAGTATATATTATTGCAAATGTTTTTGTATGGAATTTTGCTCAATCTAGAAACAATAAACTAAATTAAGGAATCTAGATTTTTATGGTAAAAAGTCATAGGATAATTTTGTTTATGTATATTAAAAGTATTTATAACATCAGTAAATTGATAGAATGGTATGTAAATAGGAAAACCCATTTCTGTGAAATGAATCATTCATATGAACTATAAATGTCTCTGTGGCTGTATGCATAACAGTCTCATGGTTAAAGAACCATATCTTATACAGATCTATGTCAGTAGCAGAGAAAGCCAGAGCTAGAAGATGATCATGTAAATATTAGTTACAATAATAAAAAATAGAAACATTTTCACAGCCAACCCTTTCCAAAAATGGAAATACTTTTATTGCAGTGAAAATCAAATTTTTATTAGAAACTTGATTTTAAAGTACAAATCTATGTAATATAAATGGAAAAGTTTACATTATGTATTTTTAAGTCAATTGTTGCTAGGTATGGGAAGGTACACCATTGCAAAGGAGAGTGTGAACTGTCAGTTACATATGACAGACAGCTGCTAACCAATTATCCCACTCAGGGCCTTCTTGACCCAGAGAACCAGGAGATGCTTCTGTGTACCTGAAAGCAGCTTTCCTGTACCTCCGTGGTTAACAGAGGTGAGCAGCAACCTCTGAAGGCTGAGGCCTGCAGCAGCTTGCAGCCTTACAGGCTTTGCAGTGACAGACTGCTGCAGGCCTCACTTATCAGACCTCTTAGCTCTCAGAGTGTTACAGCCCTGACATTGCCCCAGGGGCTTGGGGTCTCCTTGGTCCTTAGTACCATAAAAGAAATCTGCATGTAACCAGGGCATGCACCAGGGCGTGCACCTTCTGTTTCCTGGCTTCATATTGCCTCTGTCTTTCTACAGTATCTTCTCTTTATGTCTCCTCCCTCTCTCCCCTTCTCCCCTCTGTGTGTGTGTGTGTGTGTGTGTGTGTGTGTGTGTGTGTGTGTGTTTCTTTCTTCTTGCCTGGGTATTTCTAACCCTGCTCAGCTTGTTTTTTGTTTGTTTGTTTGTTTGTTATTATTTTTGGTTTTGGGAATGTGTGTGTGTGTGTGTGTGTGTGTGTGTGTATTTCTTGTCAGCATAACCCATTTTTTGCTATGTCTACAGCTCATCTGGTGAAGTGCTTCACTGTCCTACCCCTGCCAGACACTGGACTCTCCCCACAGCCATGGCTCTGCTGTCTCTGGGTCTTCCTTCTTCCTATTAACTAGCTCCATACATACTACAAAGCATGCTCAAGTAAAGATCACATGAAAAAGGTTGATTTGGCTTAATGATACAACCTCAGTGAGAGCAGAACTGGAGTGCCCTCTGGCCAATTTCCTAATTGAGCCTGAGCAGATGACTAACATAGCCAGGGAGAGTGTGAGTTCACAATCTGAGCATGTCTGACATAAATGTTTGTGTTCACAGCAACCCAAACTTGAGTCTCTGGCAATTTTTGGGTGGGGCAGGACCCCCAATAGCTCTTTAGTGTGAGCATAGCATTGAGAACCCAGACTCTTCTCAGGCCTCTGTCACACACTGACAGCAATTCTTCTGGGACACTGTGAGAACCCAGCCACCAGCCTTGCTAGTATGAGAGTGTCTCTTCAAGAAGCCCCACAGCCTGTTACCCAACCCCTTCCCTGCCTCCTGGTTGAGAACCAGAGAGCCTGACTGTAGGCTGTTGATAAAATGACCCCTCCATTCTCAAAGGCTATCAAATTGAGTCCCCTCCATTTCTACCTATGTTCTGATTCTCTTCTTCCCCTTACTGTTTCTCTCTGGTACTCAGACCTACACTGGCCTCTGACATCTGTTACTCCTCAGCTCATATGCACACATCATGAATACCTCTTCTAAGAAGCTCTTCAGTGCCCAGCAACCACATCTCAGAGTTCTCCAGAACCACCTACTCTATCTAAACGAGTCTTTCCTGTACACAAGCATTCCTAAAAAGATGCCCTGTCTGCAATGGCTGATTAATTAAAACTTCATAATGTGGAGCAATTGGAAAATTGCAGTTCCAGAGTCTACTTACAATTTCTCCTGGGCAATTTTTAGCCTGCTACATAGCTATTCCTTGCATAACACTTTATTATAACTAACATCTTGCCACCAGTCAGATATAAGACTCTGAAAGCCTGGTACAACCTTTAGAGAGGTGCTTACTAACTTAATGGGACACTAATTTCCTACCTGTCAAAGGACTAAGTGTCAAGTGGCATCCAAGGCCTTCAGCAGAGTTCTTCCCATCTTGTTGCTATAATTACAATCTATTTAAAAGTTATCTTGATTTATTGACCTATGTTCAGTTACTATGAAGGCTTCAAGATTGGTATATCATTGGAATGTGATATCTGAGCAGAACTTAATGGATGATTCCAGGCCACTATGAATCATATTTTGCTCCAGAATAAAGCATGTCTTTTATTTCATTTTTTTGTAAGACTGGTTTTCTTCCTTGGCATCTACTATTCATTGAGAAATCTTAATTAAAAAAATAAACTCTTCAATTAAGATTCTGAGTAGACTTCACTGAGACTGACTGTATCGACAAGAGCTGCTGCAGTCCTTACACACTTACTGCAAAGCTGACCCTTGGCCTGGCAGTCACTCGGCTCGAGGCAGCTGGGGCAGCAACAGAATTGAATTAAGGAGTTGGATTGTTCTCCCATCAGTTTTGCTTATTTTAGTAAAATAGATCTAAGAAGAAATGATTTTAATATCAACTTAAAGAATTTCTTATTACCTCCAATTTATACAGATTTTAACAGTGCTTGCCAGTACAGCTTAGTACATAGCCAGAAAAAAGTCTCAGAAAAAACAAACAAACAAAAAACAAACAAAATATCTCTGAAAAAAAGTTTCAGTATTCATTATAATCAATAAAGAAAATTTCATGCAAAAATTGCATTGTATATTTCCTGTATATAACATCTCATTATCGCATTTAGACAGAAATGTGTGTGTGTGTGTGTGTGTGTTTGTGTATGCGTGTGGGTGCATGTGTGTGTGTACATGTACACGTGTGTACTATCTGTGATGGGTAGTTTTATGTTAACTTGACACAAGCTAGGGTTATCTGAGAAGAAGGAATCTGAATAAATGACTTCATGGGATTGACCCATAGACAAGTCCGTAGGCTGTTTTCTTAATTGATGATTGATGTGTGAGGACCCATCTCACTGTCTGCAGTGCCACTTCGGAGCTGGTGGCACAAACTGCTGTAAGAAAGCACGATGGGAAAGCCATGGAGAGCAGTCCTGTTAGCAGTCCTCCTGACCTCTCCATCAGTTCCCGCTTCCTGGTTCCAGCCTTGAGTTTCTGCTCTGACTTCCTTGAGGATTGACTAAGATTTAAGATAAAATAAACCCTTTCTTCCACGGGTTTCTTTTTATCTTAGTAATAGAAAGTTAAAGATGTTAGTTAAATTATTAATAACACTAATGCTCTTTCTACAATAAGCAGGCTTAACCTTTGGATATTCTTTTATTGTAGAACTCTCTGTGCCCACCCACATTGAATCATTTTAATAGAACAAATAAAAACATAGCAAGGAAGTTATATCTGTACTATAAGTGAAACACTTCTTGAGTTTTCCTTAAAGCTGCATTAAGGAAGCAGTAGAATGTAATTCGATAGTAAACATATTTTAAAGGTCAAGCATTCTTACCTAAAATGATTCAAACCAGATCATTTTAGGCAAAAGAAAAGAGTCAAATTTTCTAAAGCAACACAAGGAGGGTTGAAATAAGTTTTAAAAATACCTGATAATATACAAAACTATTACAGAATCACTGAATTTATAAATGTGCAGACAGAGGCCTAGACATTGGTCTCTATTGGGTGATGATGATTTGTCAATATGGGTTTACCTAAGGTTACAGATGCACCCCTCTTGAGTCAGTTATTTATAGAGGGAGAAGCCTGGGGTGCGTGTGGAGGGAATACTCTGTTTCTGTGACTCAATTTCTGAAAATAAACTCCCTTTAAATAATAAAGTTCATTAAATTAAAATAGACAAATACTTTCATAAAAGTTGATGGAATCCTTCTTCTTGAGTTTCTTGTGGTTTGTGGGTTGTTCTTCCTGTATTCCAAACTTCTGGGCTAATAACCACTTATCAGAGAATGCATACCATGTGTGTTCTTTTGTGATTGGGTTACCTCACTCAGGATGATATTCTCCAGATCCATCCATTTCCCTAAGAATTTCATAAATTCATTGTTTTTAATAGCTGAGTAGTACTCCATTGTGTAGATGTACCACAATTTCTGTATCCATTCCTCTGTTGAGGGACATCTGGGTTGTTTCCAGTTTCTGGCTATTATAAATAAGGCTGCTATGAATATAGTGGAGCATGTGTCCTTATTACATGTTGGGAGACCAAAAGGTGGACATTTCATTCCTTCTTAAAAGGGGGAACCAAATATCCACGGAAGGAGTTGCAGAGATTAACTATGGAGCAGAGACTGAAGGAAGGACAAGACAGCCTAAATATAGCTATCTCCTGAGAGGCTCTGACAATACCTGACTAATACAGATGTAGAGGCTCACAGCCATCCATTGAACTGAGTACATGGTCACCAATGAAGGTGTTAGAGAAAGGACCTATGGAGCTGAAGGGCTTGCAGCCCCTTAAAATGAACAACAATATGAACTAACTAGTACCCTCAGAGCTCCCAGGGACCCAGCCACCAACCAAAGAGTACATATGCTGGGACTGATTGTTATGGCAGCATGCGTATAATAGAGGATTGCAAATTCGATCATCAATAGAAAGAGAGTACCTCAGCCCAGTGAAGGTTCTGTGCCCCAGTGTAGGGGAATGCCAAGGCCAATAAGTGAGAGAGGGTGGGGTGGCAGGCATGGGGAGGGGGGAGGCAACAGGGGTTTGTTCTTGTTGTTTTTGTTTGTTTGTTTGTTTGATTTTGGAGGGGAAACTGGGAAAGGAGAAATTTATATGTAAATAAAGAAAATTCCTAATTAAAAAAAAAAGTTGATGGAATCACAGAAGTGGAATTCTTTTGGACATCAGAAAATAACCAACTGGGAATGGCATCTCCCTTCATGCCTGTTTACAATTTACTGTCAACAAAAATCCCCTGTGATTGAATTGCCATGTTTCTTATCTATAGGCGATGCTAGAGCTATGGACAGTGTTCATGTTCCTAAGTGTTTATACACACACACACACACACACACACATACACACACACACACACACACACACACAGAGCCTTTGTGCCACCGGGAGATGCTGATATGGACAATTAAAAATAGCTATGAATAAAACCTGCCATCTATTTCTTAATGAAGTAACAAGTCATTAAAATTTATTAAACAGGGCTAATGTTTGCTTACTTGCTACTGAATAACCAACAACCCAACTTTATGGCTTTAGCAACACTTTTTAACTTGCATATGATACTGCACATTAGAAATGTGGAGCAGGTCCAGACAGTTCGCCCTCCTGGTTCTGTGAGCATCAGGTGGGGTCACCAGCCAGCCGCCAGGCAGGTGAGTGCTTACAATAGGGATGGGCTTTGCCAAGTCTCTCGCAACCATTCTTTTACGTCACATCATTTCTCTTGACTTGGCCACGCTGCGCTTCCTTTATGTGGAACTCTCAGGAAACTTAGACTTTTACATGGTGGACAGCTTCCAAGACAGAGTGATCCCAGAAGGGAAAAGAAGGACGTCACAAATTTTTTGACATGCAGACTCCAGGACTTTAGATCATTTGGAATCACTTAAGTCTAGAGCACTTTAAAATGTCCTTTGCTAAGTCAAACCAAACTCAGGAGGAACGATATGAGCCACAGTCCTCTGGTCACAAGTAAAAGAATGCAGGAACCTCCAGCAGGTGTGCTATCTGACAATAGCCCCCAAATACCTACTTCAGATTTCTGACCTACAACTCTGTAATATAATATATTACAATGCTAAATCTGTAGAAATTTTCAACAGGAGCAGAAAGTAAAGTGAAAACAAAATCTCATAAACAAGTGAAAACAAGTAAAAACAAAATCTCTCAAACATTTTGAAAATGAACGTGCAATTATTTACATTTAATGGCCGCTAATATAAAATCAGTAAATCACTTAGGAAAATTTAACTCAACAGTATAACAAGAGTCAAGACTATTAGTATTTACATTAAGGGTTTGCAACCCCATAGGAAGAACAAAAATACCAAGCAACCAAACCTCCCAGAGCTCCCAGGGGCTAAACCACCAACCAAAGATCAACCCTTTGAGCAACCCATGGCTCCAGTCACATAAGTAGCAGAGGATGGCCTTCTCAGACATCAGGGGAATGACAGGACAGGGAGGTGAGGGGGTGGGGAAACAGGGGAGGGGGGATGGGATGGGGGTTTGCAGAGAGGAAACCAGGAAAGGGGAGTAACATTTGAAATGTAAATAAATAAAATAT
>JADRCD010225283.1:1856-30568 GCA_019843815.1 Montemys delectorum | reverse complement strand
AATAATAATAATAATAATAATAATAATAATAATAATAATAATAATAATAATAATTTTTTAAGAAAAAAAAATAGAGATACTGGTAAAAGCTTAAAAGAAAATCAACACCAAAGTCCTCTAATCCTCGTATTCAAAGCTGCAGGTAGAGTGTGCAAACACTCCAAATCTTTGGTTTTTAAGTCATTAATTTAACCAAAGATCATTTTTAAGGTGATGAATAAAACAGCGAAGATATCAGCAGTACCACTGAATATCCCTTAAGACAATTTTTCAAGTCTTTCTTCATTATTTGACTTTCACAAGGTCATTTTCATGCTGGCTGACAATGTGCACTGGCTATCTTTCCCCACATCCAATCTCCCCTCATTTCTTTCTCCCTCATGTTGGTCTATCTCTTTTCTCTAATGGCCCCTCTACCTTCAAGTTCAATATCCATATGATCTTATACATCAATATAAGACCTAGGATATAAAAATTACAGAAATCATATAAGTTTTCTTGGATCAATTCATCTCAAAATAATAATCTCTGTTTGCAAGTTGCATATGCTTTTTTACAAATAACATATTTTTGCTCTTTTTCATGGCTGAATAAAATTGCATATATATATATACATATATATGTACATATATATATATAATTCTGTTAATTCTTCTGCTAATTGATACTAGGCAGAACTCATTATTTGCTGTTGAGAATAGTGTTAGTTTTTAAATGAAATAATTTTTAACTTTGTAACTCATAATGCATTGAAACATTTCTATTAGTAATAAAATTGATCAATAAACTTACAAAATAATTCCCAACCTCAAGTCAGTGAGAGTTAAGTGAGGTTGTCAAAAAATCCAAAGCTTAATCTTATTATAATTATTGAACCAAGTTCAAGTATCCCACAGTCAGTAAGTCCTCCTGTAGATGCCATCTCTTAGATGTAGAGCAGAAGAGAAAGTTCTTTTTCTTGTTGTCTTAGAGGCTGTGAGGGAATGAGACTCTGATCTAAAAGAATACTTGGAATAGACTTTTTAGACCTACAAATTAGGACTATAAAATGACCTGTTGCTGTCTTAATGGTGCCATAGGAAAAACATTAATGTATCCAATTCCTATAAAACACAGAACATTTTCCTATTTTTGAAGTGGATGTTTTCTAGAAAGTGATATATTGACATTTGGAAAAGATGACTTCATACCAATGATTCTCTTCTGAGACCTATCAGAAATGGTGGGAGCATGCAAACAATACAAAACAGTGATGCAATGGAGTCGCTTACTGTTCTGATGTTTCCAAGGTCCTTTCACTGCGTGGCCTAGGACACATGGCTGATGATCCTGAGGATGCACCTTGTAGAACAGCTACCAAGAGGTGGCAGTACATCTTTACAAAATATTTATTTCACATCAATTTTTTTTTTCTGTCTAAAATACTACTAACAGATTTGGTGATTGAGCCATGTGATGATACACATTTGTGGACTAAAAATCCTCTTTTCTATGCAAATAAAACATGCCAAAATGGCTGAGTCAAATTGAGATTCTGAAAGCATTTGCTCCCTAACATTTGTTTCTTTCTATGTGTACAAATGGAAATGATACCAAGGTATGGCTGTGTAGCCCTTGACTCCATCTTCAGTCTGGAAAGTTTTAGTGTATCATATGATTCATTATCAATGATAGTAGAGATTCTCCAGTGCTTAGAATCTTGCTCATTGGGGTATTATGGAAACCAGTGTGTTGTTATGGATTACAAATAAATCGTTTTTTCCCCAAATGGTAGATACTGAATTAACAAGTCTTTCAATTGATTCTGTCTTCCTTAAGCCCAAGCTCTACTATAGGTTTCATGAAAATATGTGTAAAACACTGTAGTATTTGACAAATTTTTAATGTTAAATATGTATTTAAGTTATATTAAATTACTATTTTCTAAAACAACCAGTGTCATAAGGGGAACTAGTAAACTGCCTTCTATGCAAGCATAAGTGTCTGAGTTTGGATTATCACACGTGTAAGCCTGGGTGTGGGTGTATGTGCATATGTCTGTGGATGTCTATAACCCCGGCATTGGAGGGACAGAGACAGGCTGATCCTTGGGGGATTCCTTGTCTTTCAGTCTAGTGGAAAAGACAGTTGCCAGGTTCAGTGAGCAATCCCTTTAAAAAATAAAGTTTATACATATATATATATATATATATATATATCCCCTCCCACATCATCTATCTATCTATCTATCTATCTATCTATCTATCTATCTATCTATCCATCCGTCTTTCTCCTCTACACATACTACACACATATACATATACATATCCTCTACACATACAAAACACTTCAATTTAAAAATAATGAATGTAGCTATAATTCTAAATGATCCAAATTACGTGCTTTTGTCTTTCCCAGATTAGAGATTTTCAGTTTCTTAGCCTTTGTTTCCACATTTAATAAATTTGTTACAAATTAGTGATAGTATATGAATTGTTCCTTGTCTTTTCCTTTAGAGACAGGGTTTTTCTATTTAGCCCTGGTTGTACTGGAACTCACTCTGTAGACCAGGCTGGCGTCGAACTCAGAAATCCACCTGCCTCTAACTCCCAAATACTGGGATTAAAAGCATTCGCCACCACTGCCTAGCATATGAATCATTTTTTAAAATAATAGTCCTCCCTCTTGAATTAAGGCACTAAGTTAAAGCACACTGACCAAAGTCTGAAAACAGTAATTTTGTTTTATAGGTTGCAGTTCTAAACTAAAGCTGAGCTCTCTAGGCGGCAGCTCTTGTCAACATTCTGCTCTGACATGTAAATTACAAACTACTGTAAATGACCTTCAGGCAATTAGTCAACTTCAATATAGTAGCAATATTCTACATATCTATGTTTTGTAAAGATGCATAGTGAATAAAGATGGCTGTCCAAGCACAAATATGAAGGTTAATGCATCTCTTCAAGTCATTAATTATTAAAACATACGTCTATCTGGAATCTGTGAGGCCAGACATTGTTACATCCTGTGAAAGAGGTTTTTTACAACAGCCTCAATCTTAAATTTCTAGTGATTCTTATTTTTCTGAAGGCTAGTTTATAAGGCAGCCCAGACAAGGAATTTGAGTTCTTAAAAGTGTGGCACATGCTTTGAGTTTCATTTCCTCTCTGTCTTCTTGAGACTTTAACCATGACAGATTATGTTTCATGACACTGGCAATCTCTCTCCCCCTCTCTATTCCACCCCTCTCTCATAAGTATGTTTGTGTGTGTGGAGGTGTATGATGTGTGTGTGTGTGTGTATGTGTATGTGTGTGTGTATGTGTATGTGTGTGTGTGTTTGTGTGTGTGTGTGTGTGTGTGTGTGTGTGTATGGTGTGGGATTTGTGGTTGGATGTGGGTACGTATGTGTAGTCATATGCCAACCTCAGGTGTTGTTTTACTTACTTTCTATTGAAAGCATGTAATTTGAGGCTCATGATTCAAGAGGTTTAGAGTTCATGATCATCGTGGCCTGGAGCACGGCAGACAAGCAGTGGGTAGGGGTGATATTGAAGCAGTAGCTGAGAGCTTACACCTTGAACACAACCACAAGACAGAGAGAGCTACCTAGAGATGCCATGAACTTTTAAGACATTAACACCAACGCCCAGTGATCCGTCTCCTCCAACAAAACCTTACCTCTTAAACTTTACCAAAGGATCCTACCTACTGGGCACCAAACATTCACATGCATGTGCCTATGGGGGCCATTCTCATTCAGACCACTGCAGGTCTTGATCCTTTTACTGCCATAAAGGTCATGTAGGCTAGACTAACCAGCCAGTAAACCAAAGAGGTTCTGTCTCTCCAGCTCACAACATGCGCACCATCATATTTGACTTTCTGTTTAATGTGAGTTTGGGCCACTTGACCTCAAGATCTTATGTTTGCACTGCAACCTTTTCCCAACTGAGCTGTCACCCTAGATCTTACATTATATCATTTTAAATCAGTTGCTTTACTTTCCAAATGGCAAGTCAGATTGTGACCATCTAAGCATGTGGACAAAGGACACAGGAATTATGAAGTATCATCCAGTAATTGTAAGGATATTACATCAATGATACATGTACATATATGACACACTTCATTTTAATCCCTTTTGTGTTTCATATGGAAAAAATATCTGCTTGGATAAAGTCTAAATTCTGATAGAAATGTAGATGGAATTGAGCTCTCAGGAAGGATCCTATATGTAGACATCTGCACAGTTATAACTAGATACATTTTGATATGTATAAATATGTATGTAATAC
Organism: Montemys delectorum; assembly: GCA_019843815.1. Classification (NCBI taxonomy): domain Eukaryota; kingdom Metazoa; phylum Chordata; class Mammalia; order Rodentia; family Muridae; genus Montemys; species Montemys delectorum. The sequence goes on along the minus strand of JADRCD010225283.1, from coordinate 26,292 downwards.
CCACATTTTGAATAAATCTTTCCCTGGAGCCAAGTCCCAAGGAAGTGAAGACTGTAAAACCTCCTGTAATGGGAAGCACACTAATTCAGAAGCTCATTCATTAAATAACATTAACACTGAATTATGTTTTCTTGGATGATCTTCTCCAAGAAGAACTAGTGAAAATGGATGTTCCCCTGCCCTACTTCCTCAATGTAGAGGTTTTGGAAACCATACAAGCAAGCATGGCTTATTAACAGGGTACACCATGTGCAAAAATGTATGCAAGGGAACAGCTATGCTACAGAGCCTGAGGTAAATATTCAAGTGTTAAAACTGGTTCCCACCTCACCCATGGAGATACCCAGTAGCGGATTTCATGATTCTTCACATTGCAAAGGTTATGATAATCTTCGACAGATGTCCTTGTTCTTTTTGAAAATATTTTTGCTAAGCAAGTTTCCATGCATGAAATTGCGGTAGTTTAGTGACAGCAGAGTGTCTAGAGAACCAAATGTTCGATGGCAATTAGAGAGGAAGCATCACACACAGTTGCTGAGTCGTTGGATTCTGTCTAAAATGCATTACTTAAAACACTGACTGAGCTCTGCCTGGAAACCACACTTGCCACTTTAGAATCTGTCCATGTTAGTGTCGATAGCTGCTTCAGGAGATCTTCATGGACGATACGCATCTGTCTGTGTGTATGTGTATATGTGTATGTGTATGTATGTGTATGTGTGTGTGTGTTCCTATCCAACGCATATGTGATAGTGTGGCTATGCATACATCCATGCGTGTGAATGTGTGTTCAATTCGGGTACACATGTGGTTTTGTTCATGTGGAGTATGCATGTGTGTAGGTGTTCATGTGTGTATGTGTAGTCTTTTCAGGTGCACATTTGATTGTGGGTTGTGCCAACAAATGTTCCTCAGTTCTCATGCTGAGGAGGGTGTACTGGGATGATGGGTGCGATGGAGCCTTTAGTCCTTAGACAGCAATGAGGAGAGGTAGGGTCTCAGTGCTCTGCACTCCTTCCTTCCTAGGAAGCAAGGCAGGGTTAACATTTTCAAATATTGGTGAAAAGATGAACTAAAAAGGAAATAAAAGTAAAGCTGTGCTGTGTATCCATGCAGACTGGAGTGCAAATCCATTAGACCGGTGGAAATGCTGGGCAGGTGTGAATGTGCTGATTGGATGGAGAGAGAGGAGCCCTGGAGAAAGCTGGCTAGCCAAACTAGCTGAAACCATGAGCTCTAGGGTTCAAAAGTGAGAGACCTTTCCTTCTATATGAGAAGAGAATTGAGCAAGACATCCAGTGTCAATCTCCGACCTGCACATACATCTACACACACGTGCATGCACATCCCACAAGCAAATGTGCATCTGATACATATACACATATACACATGAACATGGACATGCATGGACACCTACACACATTTACACCCCATGTGAACACAACCATGTACAACCACCACACAAACATACATTTACCCCACTTCAAAACACACACATACATACATACATACATACACACACACACACACACACACACACACACACGTACATTGGATATGAACACATATACATACACACCCACACAAATAAATATATATCCTACATGAAGATACATATACACACATTAATGCACATCCTTAAAATATATGTGCCCCTGACACAAACATACATACACACGTGAACAAACACCATACACACACATTAAAATATACAAAAAGATTTTGGCATCTAAATCCAGACTGCAGGGGTTGGACTCACAACTGTGGCTCGTCCTAGGTTTCAGACAGTGAATGTGTTCTTCAGTAACTGCTTTGTGCTTCCCTCCCAGTGCAGTTGAGAGGCACTCCTGGTATAATGTATGGAGGAAGTTAGGATGGGTGTGGTTTAGAGTCCAGACAACGCTATTTAACTATCTGCATTTCTTAGAGTAAATGATAAGACCCATCGAGCGTCCCAAATTGTGGTGACACAATATAGACATCCTAATGAAAAGCCTAGCATTTCCATGTGTTGCTAACAGTGCAGCCCAGTGCTAACATAGCCGGATCCTAGGCAGTAACAGTAATCAGCATGGCTTCATAATGCTATGGGGTTTTAACTGCTTCAGCCCTTATAAAAATTCATTCTGCCTCCTCAAAATCTGAAAATTACTAATCACATTCATGAGTTTTTGATTTCTTAATCATAATTACAGCTTCTATCATAAGCAGTCTCCTGGTTTTATTTTAATGCACATTTATTTTGCATATTTTGTTCCAAGGACAGGAATTACTAAAACTTATGCTAGGTTTTTGATAAACTGGCAGTTATGCATCCTGATAAGTTTATTTATATTTGCTAATGTGAGGATTCAGGCAGAGTAAACATTGTAAAGACAAAATTAAAAGTGTGTATGAGTATGTCTGTGTAAGTGTTGGGTATGTGTGTGTCTGTGTGTGTCTGCAAACTGTATATTATTTTTCTTTATTTCCTAAAATCAGTACTTAGCAGGTAAAAAATCTAGACCATAAAACTCAAAATGAGATGGCTTGAGGTGTTAAGTAGTTCCATTAAATCTGTTTGGCATTTTGTGGATCTTTTAGATTTTATAGTTACTGCCTAATCTACTAATTGCATAATAAACTTGCATTTAATTTCTAAAGCTATGAAAAAAATTAATAGGAAAAGTAAATTTTATCTTTTTTTAGGTTTATGTTTTGCAAATATCATATTAAATATAAAACACATTCTTCAAATATATTATCATTTCCCAGCAGATAATGCAGTTTTGAACCCCCTTTTCAAAAATCCTTTAACTCTAAAATGTTCAATGTCCATTGAAAATCTCACCAATTATAGTTCTTTGAAATGCTATTGATGAATTGCCTGTAATTCTTTGTCTGTGGGTGGAACCCTGCATGCCATTGTTTTGACCTTGTCTTTGCTGCCATTTCTGGAGAAACTAAACAAAAATTTAATTCAAAGTTCTATGCAGCCCAAGACTTATAACGTGTCATGTGTCAACACCAAAATGCAGGAGATGTAGATGAGATGGAGATAGTCAAGCGCTATGAGCGTGCCTGACCCTGGGGTTTGCCTGCAACATTCACCAGCATGAATTCACAGGTCAGATTTTACAATTCTTGCCTTTGGCTGGACAGGGAAAGATACTGAGATAGTTGCACAAATCTTTCTGAAATACAGATCTGATCCATTAACAGAGCAGGAAGGGACATGGAGCATTGGACTGAGCCCAATAAGCCTAGAACAAGATTTACAAGCATCCTCTCCTGCATGTCACACACAGCTGTGCCTGCAGATGACAAAATCTCTTCCTCATAACATATCCAGATTTTTAAAAAGACTATAAATAAAATGAATGACAAGTGAACGTGTGTGTGGACACCTCAATGAGCAGGCGAAGAGAACAAATCCATCCATGCTACTGTGAACGTGATGGGCAGCTGTGCATCAGACAGCCAGTGCGTTATTACCCATTAGCTCACTGCTACAGATCCAGTCATGTGATCCGTGCATCTTCCTGAACAGTCTGTTTCATTTCACTGCAAGGAAGTAAGAGCGAGCACGTGCTGAAAATCCTCTGTTTTAAAGGATTGCTCCTCCTCTGGGATTGTCAGATCATAATTTATTTTGTGTTGTTTTTGTTTTTCACTCGATGAAAGAGAAGCCAGTTGAGGACCTAAGAAATTGAAATAAACTAATAAATTCAGACATGGTTTATATCCTGTAACTTTAATCTATGAATCTATTCCCTGCTGTTGAAAGTGGAAGGTGAGAGTGAGTGGAAGAGACACTGGATCAGGAAGAACTCAAGGATAACAAACAAGGATGACCTGTGGACAGATGCTGAAGAGCATCAGAACTCAAGGAAGCAGCATCCTCACATCAACCTTAGCCACTTAACCCCATGGCTGCCCATCCACTGCATGTTAACATTACAATGTAAAGAAACTGGAACAACTCCTAAACCTGCTATGAGTCTGGACAGACCAGTTGGTAATGTCTTAGACAGGTACACTCTCCAGGCAACTCAGAACCTCACCTCTGGGCATCTGTGCCGCAGAAATGAAAAAGTCAGTCTGGACCTTATGGGTCAGCTTTATTTGTTTTCTTTCAGTGTTCGAAAAAAGTAAGCCCAACCCTGTAATTCTTAATGATGTCATACACATCCGTACATACACATACACAACCGGATATGCCTGTGTCATAAAAGGACTACCTATTGATGCATACTGCAACTTCAGGAAAGCTTAGCAGCACCCTACCCACTCAGGAAAAATATGTATATGAGTAGTTTTGCAGCATTTTTAAGGGATGACGTCACTGTGATGGTTGTCAGGGAAGGGATGAAGGAAGGATTGGGTGAGGCTGAGAATGCTACCAGGCACACACACACACACACACACACACACACACAGGTGCACACATTTATTGAAATTCATACAACTGAGGGTAAGAATTTGGTTCATTAGCTGTGATAATTTGGAAAAGCATTCATCTCAAAGAAAGAGTAACTTATAAAGTCCTCTTCTTCAAACTTGATACAAGAATTACAATCGTCAGGCAGATCATTCAGTCTCACTCTTTGTTGTTCTCTTACAAGCCCCTTCCCAATTTAATTGTCTATGTTTCTTTTGGGTATATAAATACTTTTGAAATATATAAGCTGTTCTGAAAACCATAGTATAGTGTAAAGATATGAAATAAACAATACTACTAATAGAGAAGCTGAGATAGGAGAAGTGAGATTTCAAGACCCTTATGTTGTACACAGCAAGACACTGTCACAAACAAGCTGAAAGTACATATAGATTGTACAATGTTGGACCTATTTCTCCAATTACCAAATTAGAGAGAGCATTGGATGACAATCAACAAATTTCTAATTCCTCATATTATTGGATTTCAATCAATTAGGATATGTCCGTGCCACCCTCCAAGCAGAACCATTGTTCATTCAATCAGTCGGTGAATGACTTTATGGATAGACCATCTTAATACCTACACCATTTCTTAAATGAATGTAACCTGTTCTCTGTGGGCTGAGAATAAAGTCACTCACTCAAGTCAAGTAGCTTTGACCATAACAGGAAGTCTGTTTCCAAAAATCGAGCCTACAATTCATTTCTTGGTGCAGCAGAACTATCAACTCTCAGCTTAGCTACAATGGAGGTAAAATCCTTTGGTGATGTGAGGGTCATTGAAGTATAGCCTTATTACAATGAAATCCAATGTCTAAAAATTGTTCTTATTTTGGGCTTGTACCACAGTAAGAGCCAAGATTTTAAACTCTACTAAATACAAAACAAACAAAAAGACATTTATATATTTATGTTCATTTAGGAAAATACCAGTAGTGATGTATTATTTTGAAGTATACAGTTAATATGTTTGGAATTATTTAAAATTTATATTGAGAGCAATGTATTTTCACTATTGCTATAGACGAGCATCTACATAAGACTGTTAAGTTGATTGTTGTTTTATATCAAACAACTTTTATAATACTTATTTATATTATAATATTTTATAAATTTTAAGGAATATGACAAAAAAGATATTGTAGATATTGAAGGGGGGTTTCTGGGAGGAGTGGGGGTACAAAAGGGAAACAAGAATGTGATTTAAATCTATTTACTTAAAATATGTTTTTAAATGTTAACAAATTTAGATAAATTGAAATCATGTAACTTTTCTCATCATAATCCAATAAAAGTTTAAAAAAACTCATCCAACTATATACAATAAACTTTTATGATAAGGTATTTAGAGAGGTTTATCTCCCCAATATAAGCTGTTTCAAAAGCTAAAATTCTTGAAAAAAGATCTGCCAATGAAAAATTCAAAAATTAAAATATATAATAAAGTCAAGTTCTTGAAGAGCCTTTCCCTTTGCAATCGTGAGAAACAGAGGGAACCATAGCTGGGCAGAGTTTCCTTATGATGGGTGAGTATGGTGAGGAGTTCAATGGACATTTTCATTTCTATAATTAGTTATCCTGTGAGTGTTTAAATCTGTATAAGAATACATCCAATCTATAAATTCATACATTATGTTGCCTGAAAGAAGGCCATTTGTAAAAAAGAGTGAATTTCAAGAAGCATTTATGTAAGTTTATAAATAATATATGAGCAAAAGATAGCCCAGAAATCAGGTGAAAATTCAGAAGACTGAGTAGATTACGGTTTATGGAGACAACCTCCCATTTATATCATACACAACAGAAGAGAACATGAGAATAAGAATATGATTACTTTACATGTAAATAAAGAAAATATCTAAAAAAAGAATATAATTACATGATTAATTTAAATAAAATAATCATCTTTTCTTGAACACAGAGGAGAATATTATACCAAGAACATTGACTCTTTGACTGTAGCTGTGTGTGTGAATGTATTATACCATCAAACTAAAATGCAGAGCAGAAAAGAGAAACTTAGATTGTATTTTACAAAATAAAATCTAATACAAAAAAAGAAGGAATAAATTCAAACAAACACTCTGTCTAATTCTATCCTTGTTAAATTATGCCCAACGTCATCCTTTATAGCCTCATTCATTATTTGTTCATGGATAGTTCAATAAAGAAAATAAAAACTTACTATCATACAAACAAAAAAAGAAGTTCATTCATTTCATATTTATACTGAACTGAGAGTTGTTTTATGTGAGCATAAATATGGATATTAAAAGAAGTGAGTGATGTTACATATTGTACAGTTTGAGGTTATTGCTGTATACGTCAATTGCTAGTAAAGCCTGTGGGTAGACTATGTTTCCACTACTCCCGTGGTTATTTATTTCTCCTTTGGTTTCAACTAGTCTCCAGTGGGCTGATCTTGCTGAGGTATTTTCAGTATTGTGTGAGACAGTCATTCATTTTCCTTCTACCATGAAAATGCTATGCTTTTAATACCATGGTCTGAACAGTATTCTTTCTTTTGTAAGTAATATGTTTTACTAAGTCCTCATATGCTCCTGATATCAACTGGATTCCCACACATGTCCTTATTCCTTCCAGTGTCTGCATCTGCCCTCATTACAAGGAATTTGAGATACTGTATTTAAAGATGCTTAGTTGGGTTTTCTTTTGTTAAAGCAAGTATTTAGGTCATCTGCAAGTGTGCTGACAGTTTCATCCAGAATTGTGCTTTCAAGTAGAAAGAGAATCCACACTGATATCAGGAAACTGCATTGAATAGAATCAAGTACACACACACACACACACACACACACACACACACACTGGTTAGAAGTGGTACTTTAGGAGTACTGTGTCTTTCCACTCAAGAATAAAATATTTTGTTTCCTGAGTACAGAGAAATTGTCTACAATAAAATAAATTAATTTAATTCTAAATTTCCCTTGCCTATTCTGTTGAATCCGTTCTGGAAATTTTATACCGTGCAAGGATATGGAGGACTTTTTCGTCTGGAATGTGTTTTTCTACCCACTTACAGTATATTACTTTTCTGGTGCAGAGCACACCATCTCCTACTAAGCCGGTTTCTATGATAGGTGGCTCCTAAAGATTTTCTTAGTTTGTAGCTTAGATTCTCTTGAGTGTAGCTGGAAGTTAAATATAAATAAATCAGAAGCGCTTAGCATGCTTGCACCTCATTTAGAACCTTTTGCTAAGGTCTCAGACAGTAGGAGATGGGCAGTGAATGTTAGTATTGAGACATCAGAGCAAGCCTAGCCAAACTGTTCTGCACTGGCTTACGTGCTGTTTGGTTTGCTGGGATTTACCTTCTTTTCATTATTTTTAATCACTCTTAGGTTGTCACATAGAGCTATGAGACTGGTGATCACATTTCTAAGGCACACATGTCTATGCCTCCTCCTGTCTCTGCCCTTCTGTAGGTCCCCTTCCACGGACTAGTGTTACCCCTTATGATTTGCCCTCTTAGCATTTGTTTACTGGGAAGAGGGATTCCTGTGTGTCTGGCTTTTACAATTCATACAATACCTGCGGACAGTGTCTGTCATTCAAAGTTACAGGATATAACGCACAACATCGTTGGCATTAAAAACAGCTGGAATGTGGACCTTTCTCAGTAAGCTAAACTGTATAGGATAATGACATTCAGTGTAGAGAAGTATGCACATTTAAATTTCCAACCTACCTTTAACTCAGAGTTTGATTGTGTGCCCTTTACTTTTTCTTAGTAGCCATTTTATGATCTTTATAGTGCAGTCAATAACAACAATATCCATCATTTATAGGTTCTATGAAGATTACATTGGATAATATATGAAAACTTCAAGGTGTGCCATCTGATGTTATTGTGTAAACATTATTTGTCATTATGATTTCTGCTGTGATTATCTTAAAATTAAAATTGCATCTCGTTCTAAACCCCTACCCCCTGGTGTGTTAAGATGCTTTCTTTTTTAATGATCCCCTGGCCTTCTCTTCTCTTCCATTGGCTATAGTCTTCTTCATTAGACTGTATGAATCTTGGATATCCTACATTTATCTTGGTGTCTTAAAATTCATAGTCTCTGGATGAGAAACAGTTTTCTTTATGGTTGATTGCACTGCAAAACTTGCTTACTTTCCCTTCTTACTTCTTTTCTAGGTTCTGATTCTTGATTTTGTTAGGGAAACTCATTTTACTTATCTTCAAAATACCAACTGTGGTCAAACTTAACCCAAACACAAAAGCTGCCTTTTAAGCCACAGTTCATATTACGAATGAATGTAAAAAGTGAAAAGGATACCCTCTAAATAAATATTTATCTTTAATCAAAGGAATTGTTTTATATTTGGCTATGAAGACTTAAATGAATAAACACATGATTGTGTTGTGAATGCGATTAAGCCAAATCAAGCATAGGATGTAGAAAGTAGTTGATCCTTGTGAAATTTCCCAGGGTTATGCTAGGAATCCAAGAACTAGTCTCTGTAGAGTAAATCTGTTGTATTTCCTATCAAATAAACTGGATCAATGATAGGCAAGTCCCTTTGCATGTTGCTTATTCCCATAACAGGCCAGCCTTACATTTTTTCATCACTTAGAGAATGTGTGACATCAAACATGATGCACATTTACCAGCTTTTATATAAGGATCATGATGGGTCTAGAGGCTGGGGTAAGGATATATGTGGGCCATTTTCGAGCCAGGTCCACTTATAATGCCATAGGCTGTGATAGAGTATTTGCTCTCTATGAAGTAGGGATGTGATAGTACAGAAGCAGAACTCATTTGTTAGGTCTCTGATATCCAATGTAAGTTTCCTGGGAGACAGTAGATATATAGCTAGATAAATGCATGTAGGTATAGGTAGAGGTAAATATATAAATGATGTAGAGATCGAGAGAGAGATGATGCAGTTAAGGCTAAAAAGATATGAAAGAACTTGGTGTATTTGTGGAATATGAAGTGGTCCTCGCTGTGGTACCTAGAGCTGTGGGCATGAGTTAAAATTGCAACTGGAAAGCCTAGTTGGGTAAGATTCAAGCCTAGCATGAAGAGCTCCATATAGATCAGCTCCTGTCTTAGTTTCCTGGTTCTTGTCGTAATCTTCCAAGATGCTTGTTGGAACTTATTTTCCCTTAAACCATGGTGAACATATTCTGTTTCTGTTCCAGAATGATTTATTCAATTGTGAATCATTTCTTCAGAACTTATGCCATTATTGTGAGACACATGATGCATTGTTGAACCTCAGGACCAAGGTCCTAACTTTAGAGAAGCTTAGGAAATAAAAAGCATCATCCATGGATGAAGTAGAAATGGGAAAAAAACAGAAGTGAGGAATGGAGTGGAAACCAGGTTATGAGCTTCATTGAAACTCATACATTTCCCATTTTTGAAACACCAGGTATCAAACTGAACCACACCACCCAGTTAGACCCACTCCAGCTTTAAATGTCATCTGCTTTCTGCCAGCTTCCAACTACCCTGCCAGGTTCCAACTACCCTGCCAGGTTCCAACTACCCATCTCTTGCCTTCAGAACTCTCTGCCATGTTTGCCAGGATGTTACATAGATACCTCATGCTCATCCCACTGAAAAGTGATCCTAGATATTACCCAATAAGACTTAATCTGCCTTGATCAGTGTTCTGGTCAAGAAATGGCAATTCCACAACTCCAAATGCTTAGATGTTAAAGCTCAGTGTTGACTTTGATGGATTCTGTTTTATTTTGTAAAGTGTTCAGTTACAGCAAGGTAAAACTTATGCTTCCTCCATTGCCAACTCTGTTCCCACATCCCAATGTGTGTGAGCCAAGCTTTCATGCCACATACTTGTGTCAAAGGCAGCCAAGGAGAGACTGTCAGTGTAGTCAAACTAGGTCGAGCTCTGATCCAGTCAAACCTTTGCTCATTGCCCTTCTGTGATTGCCCATCTTAGAGTAAAGACTGTCTTTAAAATGGCCTCTAAGACCATGAACCCCATAGATTCTCCTTGTTTGTCTTCTAACATTGTTTTCTCTCCCCCTACCTCCTGCTTTTACCCCACCCTCAGTCCCTGATTCAGTTTTAGCGTCTTGGTCTCCTGTCTGGTTCTGACTATTCCATCTAAGCTCCAGCATCATTAGTGTGAATTGTCCTTCACCTTTCTGATGTCACCTCCCTCCCTTATCTCTAGATTTTGGTTTTTTTTTTAACCTACTCTTTGAGGAAGGTGTTTAGATTTTCAGTTGAGTTTCTTGCTGCCAATTGCTGTCCCTGTTAACCATTCTTTCCCTAGCATTTCTCTTGATTCCACTCATATTTGCTTCCAGGCATCCCCCTCCACATTAGAATGTTCCCACCTTGAGACCAAGGATTTGGGCTTCTTTATTCATTACATTATATTCAGTATGGCAAAGGCACTCTGTGCTTCTTCATTTAATGGAGTATAGGCAGGCATTCCAGAAGCTCCCTACTCAATAAACTGTTACTTGGGGATGAATATTGATCATTCAGATAGGAGCTCGTGCTATGGAAACTTCTTATCCAGACTTCATCTATGAAGATCTGCTGTATGTCGAGGATATAAAACCCCTCAGTTGATAGAGCTGCCAGAAAGATGTAATGAATGGCCATCTGCAAACAAGGTGCCCTGGGAAACCACAAAATGCCAATTCTTGTCATATTGAGGTCAGTGCCATAGCGTCCTGGGTTCATGCATGAGTGTGAGCTTCAATGGTGGGAGAATGCTAAACTTTCCAACAGCTTTTGTACTGCTACAAAGATGTGTGCCTCAGACCCAGAAAAGCAGCAGCAAGGGGCCAGGCTCTTTCTTCCTGACCTCAGGGCTGTTCTCTCTTTTTCAGACTTTACAATCAAAAGACTATGCAAAGTAATTCAAAAAAGAACAGCATAGAAAAACTCTCTGGGTGCTGTGCTCTGGCTTGAGAGTTTCTAGTTCACTGGCTGTCCAGCTTTCTACATGTGACCCACAGAAAGGAATACATGTCCTATACAAAAGTGACACTTAAAATCACATAATACTGATTTCTCTATTCCTCTTTATTTGAGATACTCAAACAAATTGCCTTTGAGCCTACTTTTATTTTATTATATGTATTATTTTTTTATTTTTGGTGACAGGTCATTAAAAACAGGATGAAGATTAGACAGACAAGAAATCTATCAAGGGCTAATCTAGCTAGCTCAATTGCACTGAGATCTATTGAACAATAAGATTATGGGTAAGTCCCATCCCCCACTGGCATTTACATGAGTTTTGGAGCCCTAGACTCCAGCCTGCACATTTTAACATTTAGCAGCCACCCTAGAACTGCACAGTTTTAAGAGAAGTAAAGACACTGTCCTCATGGAGAGACCCATGGCACCAGCTGCATATGTAGCAGAAGATGGACTTTTTGTGCATCAATGGGAGAAGAGGCCCTTGGTCCTGTGAAGGCTCAATGCCCCAGTTTAGGGGAATGCCAGGGCAGGGAGGCAGGAGTGGGTGGGGGGGCTATACTCTCATAGAAGCAGGAGGAGGGGGATGGGACAGAGAGTTCCAGGGGGCCAGGAAAGGGGATAATATTTGAAATGTAAATAAATAAAATATACAATAAAAAATAGGTTACCTCAAATATTACATGTAAAAAAAATTGGGTTCATAGGAACCCACAATACCATGTATTTAGTTAACTTCTGTGAGTCTTAAATTGCAATAAAATACAGACTATAAAAAAGTTTTTGTTTGTTTGTTTGTTTGTTTGTTTGCTTGTTTTTTCGAGACAGGGTTTCTCTATGTAGCTTTGGCTGTCCTGGAACTCACTCTGTAGACCAGGCTGGCCTCGAAACTCAGAAATCCACCTGCCTCTGCCTCCCAAGTGCTGGTATTAAAGGTGTGTGCCACCACTGCCCGGCTTATAAAAAAAAGCTTTAAAAGGCACTGTACAGTCTCTATCCCACATCTCCAAGTGTATTGTTCATAGTCAGCCTTAAGCTCCTCCGAGTGTGTGAACTCTTCCTACATTTACAACTCATTGCATGGATGGCTAATACTGCTTTCGGGAGCCTGGTCCTCAGAAACCACTGCAAACTCCACAAAAAAAAAAAAAAAAAAAAAAAAAAAAAAAAACATGGATTAAAGTGCATAATCAAGATAGGTCAGTGATTACCTCTGACCGTCTAGGCAGACAGTGGCATATGTCTTGAGGATGTAATAAAGCAGCAATGTGCCCAGTTGATGGTGACCCTAAGAATAAAGCTCTTTCTGCACGTCACATAAATGAGCAGCTAGATCTGGTGGGATCCATTATGACAAAGCACTCAGAGAGCACACTGCTTAGAAGACTGAGAAGCCATTTCTCCAGCAGTCCCTGCCTTCCAGAGTCACGCTGTCAGATTACACAGGCCTCAGGAAGGAAGTGAAAGCACTTTACAGGAGTGCATGGGACATGGGTAATTTTGAGACGTGAGTAAAATACAAGATTTTACATTCAATCAACTGTGTGATAAAAAGCACCTTGGTAAAAAAGATATCAAATTCATGGGTCCCTCAACCACAGCAAAGGGAGTCGTTCCATGGTAAAGTGGATACAGGTTGATAAAATGTAGTGGGAAATTTGTAAAAAGAAGGTGTAGCCTTGTATAAAATAGAAGGAAAACATGAAGGCACAAATGCCCATGCACAAAACCCACATGTGAATCCTATGCATTAAAATACTTTTATTGACTAAGTTAGAGGAGACCATCTGGCTTTTATCGAGTCACACTGTCCCTGATCTTTAAGTCAATTTGGGAAGAGACTCACTCAAAGCTGTCTGACTTATGACATCCAGCTCACTATTTGATATCTTCATCCCTGGCTTTTTACTTAGAGGAGTAAATGCCACAGTTGATGAAAAGAAAGTCTTCATAGATCAGTATAAAATGGTGAAAGGGTAGTGCAGAAGGTTCCTATGGTAGCATAGAGACAGGATAAGCATGCCCAGCTCACAAACAGAAAATTGGACATAGAAAGTGGTATTTTTTGCTTAGTTTCTTGGCCCAACTGAACCTCCCTTGTCCTCACCTAAAAAGATGAATAATAATTCCTCTCTTTCATTATTATTTGGGAGTTTTATTGTAGTTGTACATGTACATGCTCACACGGCATGTTGCCTGGAACATACTAAATTGTCTGAGTAATTATAGGTGTGTACTGAAGGGTCAGTGGAATTTTGAAGCATCCTGAAGCTCTGAGGACTCATTAATAATGCCAGGTTATTGACAGGGTTCCAAGTACTGAGATAGATTTTTCTAAGTTCATTAATCTCCTAAATCATCTGCTTTAAGTCCAGTTATGTTTAGCAACATGAACTCATTGACTTTTTTCCTTTATGTGAATAGAAGACATAAAATGCCTATGGCAACCCTACTTTAATATAGAAAATCAAAGTTTCATTTTTTGAGGTCCCGCCTTGCCCACCAGTATCAATTGATTCTTTCAGCCCCAAATTACTTTAGAATATATCATCTGATTGGACATCTGTGCCTAGGTTTTGGAGCTAAATTCAATATTTCGGGGAAATTGTAGCTCATATGAGTTCAACATTAACTCTATCTTCACTTTTCATACATTCATGTATTCTAACTTACCTGTCAGGAAGAGTATGAGAAATTAGGGATCTGCTGTGCTGTGTGTGCATGTGAGAAACTGTTTCGGTTTTTTTATGCTCAGTTGAGTGCATAATAAATACTATTAGCCACACTAGAAAATCATATTTATTATATTCATCATTGGCTTTGGGGATGTTGGCAGGTAAATGGAAATAGATATGAGCATCTCACTGTTTCTTGAGTGTCTGAAATCTTAAATATAAATTTGAAGAGATGTTTCTAACCCCATGTTTTGGCTGTCAAAAGCAACTACTACTGGGTCTACATTCTTAGCATAGCTCACAGGTCATAGAAGGAGACAAAGCCTGTGGGCCAACTGGCCTTCAGTACACAATGAATGCAACAATGCCTGACAGTCTTAATGTATATTCTCTAAATGAACCTTCAATAGTAGTCAAGCGGTGATTAGGAATATTGGAGCTGTGGAGGTGGGACATGGACTTTTCTCATCAAATGGAAAAAGAACCAAGGGAGCACACGATTTCTAAAAGCCAAGCCTATAAAAGGCAGGTGTATATAGATAGGGACTGGGAACTCATGAAAGTCATGAGGGAGGGAAGTGACAAAAACACCTGAGCTTCAGGAGTTTCTGAACCTTGTCTTCTGGATTCATTGTTTTTGAGGCATAGCAAGACAGAGGTATCAGAGTGTCAGAGCTCAACAGATAGAAGCCGCTTACCTCACAGGTACCTGGAATCAGAGGGAGTAACTCTTACTGCCATAAGATATTTTTCAATAACATTTAAGTGTATTCTGTTTCCCTTTGATGGATTACAAGCTCCCTGACAATGCCTGCTCATGTAGATTAGGTAAAGAGAATCATAACATCTATTCCAATGCTAGAGTTGAGGATACCAGTCAGCTGAATTATAAGACAAGTGAATTATAATCTGTCCACATAAATAATTCATTGATCTCTCAATCATATAAGCCATGTTGGATTCTGTCTCCCCACTTTGATGTGGACGGGATTTAAAAATCTGCAGGTAAAATCATGAGTTCTCATCAGGCTATATAAACAGAAAGAGAGAGAGAGCATTGCGGTGTTGGGAGATGATGAGGTAAAAGTAGAAATGTGAGGAGATAAGGGGAGGTGATGGAGAGAAAAAAAAAGGAGAACTACAGTAAGACCTAGTTTGGTATCACTATATAGTCTAATAAAAATCTGAATTTTTTCTTCCTAAATACTAGTGCTGTGATGAGTATCTTTTTATGAGACTCTGCTCCAGACAGATGAATTCTCTGAAGATGTTTTTGTCTGCTTGAGTATGCAAGAGGCCGATTCTGGTAGCACTTAGTCACCAGTCCATGTGCCTTATCAATATTAATGCCATGTCAGACCTGTCAGAGCAGATTCACTAGAAGCCCTGCCACCCACCTTGTACACTGAGGATATGCCCAGTGCCCTATTGAAGCACCAATGGTTTCCACAGAGTGCCACCTCACCCCCAACCCAGGAATCTTACACTTTTGTGCAGCAGTATTATTCCCTGGGTGTCTTGCTATGTCCTCTCTGGTTTGGTAACATGTCTTGTCTCAGTATATTGTTTGTGCCTTGTCACTCTCTCATTATGGTCTGGTATGAGCTTTTAACTTTACCTTGATTTGTCTAATGTTTCTGAAAACAGTGATGAAGTCATTTCCCCTTTTGTTGATTTTACCAGTGAACATTTAGCAGCAGTGAAGGCGAACCAGCCAGGCCCCTCCTTTGCTCTGGAAGCTTCTACCAGTGCTGCCCTCAAACATCCCTGTGTACTTTGGAGCTGAGTCATAGCTTTCGGATGCCCTGTCTTGCTTGAGTCTTTATTGTTTGGCTCAGAAGGATCTAGAACTTACAACAAACTACGTGACCATTCAATGCCTAGTAGGAGCTACAAGTTCTATATAGGATGCTACAAGTTCTGGGTACTTCTTACTGAATTTGCATTAGCCCCTTCCTTCATTGGGTATCTCATGTGGAAGCTATAGAACCTTTGTAAGGTCTTCATTCACCGGTTTTTCTTAAGTCCTGCAGTCAGTGGTCTCCTGTACAGTGAATGCATGAGTCCCTTTACTTCAGCTGTTGAGCTCCGCCAGTCTGTGTGCTCCCTGCTGCACTTCTGCAGCAACCAGTGAATACCGAGTGGTGGCACTGATCAGATTTAAGCAATAGACATCCCTCATCATGGAAGACTAGGAAACATTTCATTTTGATACATTTCACTCTTGGAACCTCAAGGTCACATAATTGCTGGTCAGTCTAACACTTCCTCCTGTATATCTTCTCCAAACCAGAAAATACACTATAATGGAAAAATCAATAGCAGTTCTGCCTGCCAAACTTCTTAGAAAGTCCAGCACTATAAGCCTGTAAAATACAACTGAAAAAAATCAAAATTGTTAAATTTTTAGAAGTCAATTAAACGAAAAACCACCTAAAAGTCTAAGTACAGTTTATGGAAGTGGTTCCAAAACCAAAAAAAGTATGATTAGCAGAATGTTTGTCAATATTGCTCAACACAATTATATATTGAATATGACCCTGTCGTAAACACAGAGCAGGAAGGAAGAAGTGAGACCACAAAGACAAAAGTTAATCTAAAATTTATTCAGAAAAGCCAGTGAGTGAAAATAGAAGATTTTAGGGAAACATTAAAAGAAGTTAAATTTCCCTTCAAATCTAAAAACAAAAATGCCAAATTCCATAGATCTAGATGGTACCCAGGAAGCCAGAAATCACATACAAATTTTGGCAGCTGTATGCACACTCTAATGAGAGAAACTGGCATTTGTATCATTGGCTATAAAAGAAGAATTATGAATTGGGAGGATTCTATATTCAGTTTAAAGTTGCCCTTGAGTTTCAAGGATAAATGGGAATCTGCCTCAGATGAAAGGAAGGCAGAATAAATCTGTGGAGACTAAAGTCTTAACAATGACAACTTTTAATTTTTGTTTTACATTTTTTGATGGTTTTCTATGTTTTACTTTACTTTCGATTTTAAAGCAACATCTACATGTGGTGCACACTTGTAGCTGAGCTATAGGGATACTGAAAAAGAGAAAATTTCAAGTCCAATGCCAGAATAGGCTTCATAATGAGACACGGTCTCAACAGTATTGATGATGATGGTGGTGGTGGTGGTGGTGGTGGTGGTGGTGGTGGTGGTGGTGATGGTGATGATGATGATGGCAGGAAACATATGGATTTAAAACATCTTTGAACATTATGACATTTACTTTTGCAAATATGCTAAAGATTGGGTTGTCCTGTATATAGTGATTTGATGAACCCAAGTGGATTTGCCACCCTGTATTCTGGACAGAATGGAGCCAAGCATAGCTTTCCCACCAGCCTCTATTTTAGCATAAGTTTCTACAGCTTGTTCCTTGTTACATCATAGCAATACCAACACATAAACAGCACTAATGTTCAGACTTTGTTGTTTTACTTTGAGAATTATATAAAACACAGTTCGTTCTCTTCCTGGAAGTTGCATGTGGTCTTTGGGTATCAGTAACTCCTGCTTAGAGATCAGTCCTTGGCAATGACAGAAAATTCCTGTGTCAAAATTTTCTCACAATGATTTTTTGATGTGATATTTAACAGACCAGTTTTTGGCCTTTAGAGAATGAAATGTCTGAGCTTTAAAAAGTCATAGTCAATATGTGTCCATCAGATAGAGCAGGACACATTAATTAACCACATGAGCTCAATATTTGCCTAGCTTTCACTGTAGGTAAATATCTTTATCAAAGCCAATATTCTCTTCTTAGAATTTGCTGTTTACAAACATTGATAAAAATCAATGTGAGTTTTGAAAAGTAGGGGTCAATATCTGAGTATAGTTGGTCCAGCCTCGGGTTACTCTTCTGTAATACAGTAGAAAAACAATCATATGTGCTTAATTTCAGTAATGTAACTAGAAAATATATATGGAAATGTTAAATAAGAAAACATATGGCTAAATTAAAAGCTAAGAATGCATGAAAACTATAGAATTTTCCATCTAATCATGGGACAAAATATACTCATACACATCCTAGCTGTCAGGCACCAGGAATCAGCAAAGAAGAAGAAAACTGTGACCGTACATTGATCAAAGTCAGCATCCTCATGAACACACATTGCTTGCAGCTTGCAGTCTTGCAAACGTACCACAAAAATTGATCTTCCTTCTCCACATATACATTCACCATAGAACTTAGGATGTCAGCCGTAGACATTTTATGCAACTTCTGACCAGCACTTACCAAACTGCCAATGGTATCACTAAAGAAAACAATGAGAAACTGCCACAGCCAAGAGGAGACTTTGGAGACAGGATGGGGAGGTATAATATAGAGTTCTACATGCCATCCAAAACAGGTATCATCTGCCTCTAATTAGAGCAGAAAAAGTCTAAGAAAGCCAAATGTAATGGTTAATGATGATATGGCAACATTTATTCAATAATTTTAACAAGTATTCCATATTCATATAAAATGTTAATTGTTGGAGCTAAGTCAGGTATGGGGCACACAGAGACTCCCTGTGAGTGCCTTCTCTGACATAAAAATAGACTTTCTATTTAATAGCATAGTAGACAACAAGAGAAGAATGGGATAACACAAAATGATAATGTGAGGTACACAGCACTTTGGATGTGTCCAATCTGGGCACGGGGCTTCTTTGGACTAGTGGTGAAGTAGGTATTGTGGTAGCCCTGAGAAAGCTCAGGTCAGGAAGGGCCTTGCAGAATTAGGAAGAGACAAGGTCAAGTGCCCGAACCAGGCAGTCGCAGTGACGAGGAACTGGAGGTCAAGGTAGGATAGCTGTAGACTGGGCAGCTCTTAGGCCTGACTGAAGGGTACATGGCAGAAAGGGAAGAGAGTCTCCCACACTGGGTTTCAAGCTAAAGATGTATAGTTGAAAAAGCTGACAAAGTTAGCAAAGGGGCTTACATGTTGAAGATCCTCTCAGGAAAAGTGTCTGTTAAAGCTGTGAGTGAATTGTGCAGAGGCTAGCATGTACCAGCAAAGTGAAATTGAAGATGTGGTTAAATGTTCTGGTACTGAACAGAAACCATGCACATAACTGCTATGCTGCTACAGCCAGGGCAACAGTTCTGCATTTTTGTGGTGGGCACTGAGAGTGAGGGGGACCCTGAGTTTATGATATACCCCAATTTGCCCAAGCAATGGTTCTGATGCAGATAATGTCATGTGGCCTTCCTCCTGCACATACAAAATCCAGCAAACAACCCAGTGGAAAATCTCCCCCAAATATTAATACACAGCTTTTGTGGAATGAAGGAAAATCCCACACACACACAGTAGAATGAGAATGTCCAGACCTGACAGGCTTGCAATTGCTTCTGTAGATACAGCTACCACCCAAGAATAAGAGTTGCAGGCAATGGACCCTCAGCTGCACAAAGAGAGAGTTTTAGACTGGCCAAGAAAGAGGAGTACTAAAGAAGAATATCTGTCAGTGCTCGTTGTCCTGGGATACATGCAAGTACAGAAAAGCTAGAAACTCAAAACCAATGCCCTGTTCCATACCCTAGAGTTCTGTGGTCTGAGGGATGGAGGATGGCCGGATGGAGGGGAATGTGATATCAGTTGTGTCTTGAGCCTCTTTGTCCCACTTTCTTAGGGACTTCAGATGGGGAAACCTATATCATGTGGAAACCAGAAACTTTTTTCTGAAGACCACAAGAAACCTTTGGAATCTCAGCCTAGGAGGAGAAGGTGTCCTTTCTCTGGAGGGCCACTTCACCAAGCAGTTTGTGTTAAGAATCCCACAGAAAAAGAGCACTATTCTTGAAAATGAACTCAGAGTTGAAATTTTAAAACGACAAGATAAAGTCACTGAGCAGTGCTTGAGCAAGCTGAAACAAGGAAAGGCACGAAGAGACTGAGTGCTGCATTAGGGGAAGGAAAGTCATGGATGAACACTCAGCCCAACCATGATATTTACATCTCCTCCTCAGAGGCTTGGAAAGCAGACGACCAATAGTGGGAGGGGATAGGAGAGAGCAGTGGGAAGAATATGACCTAAATACATACGCGCATGTCAACTCTATCGTAAAACCCGCTATTATATAATTAGGCTTCTATCTCCAATATTTGATAATTGAATAACTGAAGCTTGCATGAGTAAAAACATATCCCGTAAAGCACAAGTTACTTTTCCCAAACTGAACTTAATAAATATTTACTTGTCTAGTCTCATATACCTTCACCCACACATACAAACACAGAGGGAAAAGTATATTGCAAGGGCCAGAACATGTTGCAGATGACTTACATATTCTATTTATCCTGCTGAGGGTCAGGCCACTAAGACTAGAAGCAAGATTGAGCACAAGAAGATCTGAAAATAATGCATCCGTGGCAGGCACACTAGGTGTGTCCACCTGGGGCCTCCATTATGACAGGGCTACATGGAGGAAGGACAAGACCGAAACCAGACATAAGTGAAGGACAGAGAGGCGTCACAGAGCCAGTCCATTCCCAGTGATGCCAAGCAGAGTCCACTGGGATGAGCAGGCAGGGCCTGATCAAGGGAGTATGCAAGAATATCTTAGGGTTTTACTGCTGTGAACAGACACCGTGTCCAAGGCAACTCTGATAAGGATAACTTTTAATTGGGGCAGGCTTACAGGTCAGAGGCTTTGTCCATTATCGTCCAGGCAGGAGCATAGCAGCATCTAGACAGACATGGGGCTGGAGGAGCTAAGATTTCCACCTCTTGTTCCAAAGGCTGCCAGCAGAAGACTGGCTCCCACAAGCTTAGTAGGAGGGTCTCATTGTCCACCCCCACAGTAGCACACTTCCTCCAACAAGACCACACCTCGTAATAGTGCCACTCCTTGGGCCAAGCACATACAAACCATCACAAAGAGATTCCCTAAACTTAGGACTGGCGTAGGCCAGAACAAACACTGACTCTACAGAGACTTTGATTTATAGAGGGGCACATACAGTCAGTGACATGGCAGCAGCCTTTGAGTAGACATCTATAGGAAGAGCTATAGGGTACCTCTATGAGATAATCAAACCAGGACCTGGGCACTGGAGGCCTCCCCACCCTCTGTGCTTCACTGTATCCAGCCCTGCATACTTGTCTTGGGAAGTGACAAGCTACAGTTATTTTAGGCCAGTTATATATGGGTGCAGTGTTTTGGGTGTAGTTCACGCAAGTGTAGGAATATGACCATGGCGCAAAACATTGTCTTCTCAATTTAGGCATTTGTTGAAAGGAATTGATTTTTTTGTGCTGTGAGTATAGGATGAGATAGACGATAATAAGCCAACAGTGGCCTCGCTGCTGAAGGTCCCTCAGAATCCGGAGAGTGGTGACAGAGGTGTTGGAAGTATCATCAAATCCGCTCAGCCATTTTCCTCCCTGATAGCTCAGTGCCACAAATTGGTAAGTTATAAAGAAGAGCAGCTCATTCTGGCCCAGGGTTCTGTTCAGGGTTTGCTGGCTACAGTCTTCCATCACAACTCTGAGGCAGCACAAGTCATGTTGTGACAAAAAAAAATGGGAAATGTGTGTGTATGTGTGTGTGTGTGTGTGTGTGTGTGTGTGTGTGTGTGTGTGTGTGTGTGATGGAGATGGGGCAGAAAGACAGACACAGAAGGGGGAGATATATTGGGGGGAAAAGGAGAAGGAGAGAGAGTGGGGAGGGAGAGAGAGAAACAGATAGGGAGAGAAAGAAAGGGAAAGAAGGTGGTTAGAGAGAGAGAAAGTGAGAGAGAGGGGAGAGAGAAGTGTGCATGTGTGTGGTTTTGGAATAAAGCCACCAGGGATTCAATCATAGGTTCCCTAGCCCAGTGATTTTGTCTAATCCTCATCTCTTCAAAACTCTCCCTTTCAACACTCTCCGGGTCAAATTTCTATTCTAGAATACTGAAAGCAAGGATAAACTTTCCCCTTGAGGTTTCTGGAGCAAACAAACTGCAGCAAGCTCCTCCGTGCCCGGGAGTTGCGACGAGTACCGTTTTCATCAAAATGTTTTTGTGGTTATCATACTTAAAAGGCCTATTCTGGAAGGGTGCACCAAGACAAAAAAGGTTTCTGAGAGTATTTAAACAGCTAAAATTGTAGTGGGAAGATTATAAAATTTCATTTTACACTTCAGGTTTTAGACTTTTTCTTAAACTTGGTGTGTGCCCCATTAACGTAGGGCTGCATTTTTGTAGGATATGGTAGGCATTACCCATTTTTTCCCTTTCAAACATGGATCATTGAAGGGACTCTATAAATTGACAGGCCAGACTTAGGACACGGATGAAAGGCTTAGAACTCGGTGTAATTGCTATTTGTCCCACGTGTGCTTGCTTCCAGGTGAATGGCTGCAGGGCCAAGCCCTGTGTTGAAAACTGCTTTTATCTTTGTAAAGGAATCACAAACCTTCCATGAAGTTCACTTTTAGTTGTACGGCTAGTCTATTTCCATAAAATCTGCCATTAGGGAAGGCTACCCAAAAATGTTATGTGCGTCCTCTAGATTTACGCTGACTGTTGTCTTCAAGAGCTGTTCACTGAGTTAGCCAAGTGTGAAGGCTGTGACAACATCTCCATTTTTATTAGGAAATTCCAAGAAGTGACAGCAAACTTCACATGAATTTGGTCATCTTTTCTCCAATATTTCTGGAAAGGATAAGCTAGACCAGCCTGTTAAGTGGATTTAATTGCTCTAATTGGTTTTAATATTCTCAGAGTCTGCACCATGTGGAAAGGGAAGCAGATGTTGAGCCACAGTGTGGAGCTTCTAAGTAGCTGCTGCCGAAATTTTACAGATCTGCATCCACCCAGTCAGAAGTGATCTCCATTCTAGTCACTTTGGCAAAAATGAAAGTGACAGAAATGGTGCCTGGTTTTTGTCTATTTAATTATCGAGCCTCGATATTAGAATATAGATCACGTAAGAGCACCCAGGTGCAGAGTTCCTGCAATAATTATGGATTTATTTTTTTTAACCACTTGCCAGAACATGCATTCTATAATAATCTGAAGTAAAGTCCCCAGTTCTACATTGAATGCAGGGCAGGTAGAGAGTGGTTAAAGAACAGCATCCTGTGGGCTGGTTTGTACTATGTCAGGAAAACCATTAACACACATGACAACTCATGATAGACGTTCTAAGAAGTTACTTCAGTTCTTCCAAATGACCAAAGCAACTTGAAAATATCTATAAAGTGGAGGTTTGCCGCCCCAGTGTAGGAGGACACTACCCTGGGTGTAGTGTGCGAGTTGGTGGTGGGAGCGGTGTGGTGGGAGTTGGTGGGTGGGTTGGGGAGCACCCTCATAGACGCAAAGGGAAGGAGGGAGAGAGCAGATGGTATGGGAGCAGTTGTGGAGGGTTAACTGGGAAGGGAGATATTATTTTAGATATAAACAAATGGAATGACTAATAAAAAATTTTAAAAGAATGTTAAATATTTTAATGTAATCATTTAAAAAAAGTCTCTCTCAAAAGATGTAAGCTACTTGGGATGATTTCAAAAAAGTAAAGAAAAATATAGGAGGGAAAAATCATTTAGGAAAAACGAAGCAAGAAGAGAGCCACCTCACTCATAGTACCTAGAGAGTAAGATTTTTCTTCCACACGTTTGTGTATGTAAAACAAAGTGACAGTGAATGAATTCTCATATCAAAGTCACTACTTACAGTGTTCCCAGACTTTTAGCTAGTAGGATTTATGGGCCAATGTAGCAGTAATCTCCAAGCCCAATAAGCCCATATTAAAAAAAAATCACACAACACAGTTATTATATTTATAAGCTGTATGTCTACATTGCCGGAACTTCTACCTCATTAATCTATTCCCCACCTCTGAGATCCCTTGCTACCTGCAGCTTCCCCAGCCTATGTGGTGCTGCTACATCTTCCTTTCCCTTCCCCTTCCCCTGTCTCATCTTCCTCCTCCTTCCTTCCCTCTCTTCTTCCATTCTCTAAAACCTCCAGCTACACCTTTCCCTTCCACTGCCCAGTCACAGGCTCTAGCCTTTATTTGACCAGTTAGAATTGGGACTTCTCCCAATTCACATGAAATCACCTGAGTGAGTATGTGATCCACTCCTAAGGGCAGCCCCTCTTGAGGAAGCAGAATTAACATGGAAATACAGACAGCATCAGGGCAACCCACAACAAGCCGATTTTTACTTCTTAAACTCTATTATATGAAGTAGCCAACCTTGCTGCTCCTGTTTCCATGTGTCTGTCCAGGACCAGCCACTTATCACTAACCACTTCCACAGGTGCTTTGGCTCCAGAACTCCTTTGTGAGCTTCAGGTAGCTCAGTGGACTAACCTCAGCACAAGCATGTTCATTTTTTAAACACACACACACACAGAGAGAGAGAGAGAGAGAGAGAGAGAGAGAGAGAGAGAGAGAGAGA
>JADRCD010225282.1:457-15104 GCA_019843815.1 Montemys delectorum | reverse complement strand
GTGTGTGTGTGTGTGTGTGTGTGTGTGTGTGTGTGTGTGTGTGTGTGTGAGGGTCTATAGAAGGGGATAGCAAGGTACAGGTGATATAAAGGGGCAAATGGGACAGTTTTGTTTGGGAAGCAGTGAGGGGGAACAACACAGAAGGAGAGGACTATAATACACAAGTGTATGACATAAATATATATGTAATAGAATACAAATGTATATACATATGTATATATTGTATTATGCACATACATATATGTCTTGGTTAAATAAAATTATAGTACTCGGGGTGATAACACTACCTCCAAGATCCAAAGACTATTCAATAAAAATAAAAATTAAAAAAAAAAATCTGTAAGAGGCATGAGGAGTTTCTCTCTGAGGTCAGAGGAGTCCAAGAGAACAACACACACACACACACACACACACACACACACACACACACACACTGCCCTTGGCTGCATCCCAGAAATTGAAGTGAAGTTTCTATTGCTGAAGAGCCCGTGCACTTTGGACACAGGACACAGATGACTTAAGCTGGAATTGTCTCAAAGCCCCCTCCCTGAGGACCAGCTTTGGTAATACCAGATGATATGCAACCTACTAAGAGAGGACTACAGTCAGTACTCCTACCCAGTTGGTTACGGTTTATGATCTACAGCAATGGCCATCAGGGCAAGCTATTCCTAAAGGGGAAATAGTGACACTTATACCTTGGCAGTAAGCAACGGCTGTCCAATTGGAGTCAAGGCCTACTCAAGGGGAGGGAAACCATGCTTGGTACTGTAAACCTAGACAACCCCCGATGCTTAGTGAGGCTAGGGATCCTAGAGAACCTTCTATCTGCACTTTTCTAAACCAGCCTTTACTGGATTCTAAACACTTGCCCTTCTACCCACAGGTAAGTGTAGACCTAGATCCTACTCCTCATCAAGGGAGCTTCTTTTGCAGCAGATGGAGACCATTAGAGAAAGCCACAACTAGTAACATGCAGACTATGAGGTGCCTGCCCCAACCAATATATCCGCGACCCACAACTCCTATACCTAAGGCCCAGGGGACATCTTGGAAGGAGAGGCAGAAAGACTTTAAGGAAGTCCAGGAAGTCATGTGAGACCGTGACTTCTGGCTGTGAACACCTATGAACTATCAGCATGGCTGTCCAAACAAGGCTGAACAATTCCAACACTGACTGATATCTCAACACAGATGAGAGAAATCCCACAGGCCCCATGAAAAGTTGCAGGCCGTGGCTGTCCCCAGGGATGGGCCCCTGATTGGTCAGCCCCAGAAACCTATATATGCAACAACAGTGACTGTCCCTACTCAGCAGGTTGTATTCACAGGTTTATTGTATATATGTATATGTAACAACAATGGTTAAAGAGGAGATCACGGATTTGAGAGGGAGTGGACATGGGAAAGGGAGCTGAGGGAAGAGAGAAATGTTGAAATTATATTTTAATTGAATAAAAAGAAAGGGCTTGAGGCACAGCTCAGTATTAGAGCACTTGTCCAGAAGGTGCAAGGTTATGAGTGAGATCCAGTCTCTATCATCATAATAATAGCCACATTTTTTTTTCCAAGACAGGGTTTCTCTGTGCAGCCTTATCTGTCCTGAAACCGTCTCTGTAGACCTGCCTCCTGAGTGCTGAGATTAAAGGCATGTGCCATCCCTACCTGACTAAATTACATATTTTTATTTAGAGTGTGTTGTGTGTCTGGGCATGTGTGTGTGTGTGTGTGTGTGTGTGTGTAATTTTATGTGCATTGGTGTGAGAGTGTCAGATGCCCTGGAACTAGAGTTACAAACAGATGTGAGCTACCGTGTGGTTGCTGGGAATTGAACCCAGGTTCTTTGGAAGAACAGTGAGTGCTCTTAAGTGCTGAGCCATCTCTCTAGCCCCACAAAAAATTTTTTTAAACACCTCTCTTAAAACTTCCCAGTAGATTTCTGAGTATCCTAGATAGAGCTACAGGCTTGTGTGATCCCACAGGGGAGACAGACTACAGTGACTGTGCCAATAAGCTCCGTGTTACCTCTGGTACCATGGCAGAAGCGGTCGTTTCTAGAGCAGCCACACAGAACTGGATGCGCTAGGCCAGCAAGGAAACAGAGTGAGCCCAGCAAAGAGACACTCCCACTATGCATACCTTAAAAGTGTTTGCTAGCTAATGCTGGGGTCAGCCAGCCTGTGCAGCCTCCCTGTGGAGGAAGTACAAATGCTCACATTGCAGCAGCTGTGAGAAAGGCATTATAGGCTGGGGAAACTTCCTGAATGTGGACTATTATTGTGAGTACGTGAGTTCTTACAGTTTGACTTGCGATTGTCTTGTTCTGCAGCAGTACAAAAAGTGGCATGCACTCAGTAGAAACCACATGTGGAATGTCGGATTTGCTCTTAGGCTGGTGATGGACTGTGGAATGGGCCTTTCTCACCACACTGGGTAGCTGTGGGTACCACAGCTTCCAGTCAGCTGGGGATCACAGGGCAACCAACCCCCCACTCTCTAGCGTGCTGTGTTGTTAAGCTGTGATACACAGTAGGTTATGAGTTCTAAATGTGTCATTGGTTTAACATTATTTCCTCTTTTTGTGCACATACATGAATGTGGTGTGTGTGTGTGTGTGTGTGTGTGTGTGTGTGTGTGTGTACATGTGTGTACATGTAGAGGCCAGAATTTGGTATCAATCATTTTTATAGATCACTATGCACATTACTTACCGACACAGTGTCTCCTGGTGAATCCAGAACTTATGAATTAGGCTAGTTTAACTAGCCATTTGCCCTGGGATCTCCTATCTTCACCTTCTAAGAGCTGGGATTGCAGCAGAGCTGACACAGACTCAGTGTTTATGTCTGTGGTTAGGGTCTGAACTCTGGTCTTCATGCTTTTGTGGCAAGTCCACTGACCAATCTCCTCAGCTCCAATTTAACAGTATTTTAAATTTAAAATAAGTTTATCAAGACATAACACAATCCCAAATAAAGACAAAAGCATTTAATTATTACATAATTGTTTCCAAAACTGGTGAATCAGTCCACCGGAAGCAAACTTTCCTTCTAACACATGCTTCCTAGGAACACTCAATGAAATAGTCATTAATATCATCCTGAGCTAATTCTTGAAATAATTAAAACTATCCTGAGGACATTCTCTGGTTATCAGTAACAGAATGACAAAAGAAAATTCCCCCAAAATAGGAATTGGACAGCGCATTTCCAAATAATTCCTGTGTCAAAGACAAAGCCTCAAAGGGTATTATTTTTTAATGTATGAAACTGGTTGAAAACAAAAAGAGTATAGCAGAATTTTCAGGGTACAGCCAGTGCTGAAGAGAAACTGACAGCACTGAGCGCTTAATGAGAAAACCCTTCAAATTAAACAAACAAAAACCAGGATCTCTCATTCACAAAACCAGAAAAACACAGAAAATACACAAAGTGAGTGGAAAGAAAGGCAGAGTGAAGATGACGAGGCTTGATGACACAGAGACTGATAGGTGAGAAAGAAAAATGAACAGAACCAAATGGTGGGTCTGTTAAAATCCAAAACAGATACCAGAGAGCAAGGGTGCAGGGCTGAGGGAGGGAGGGAAGGAAGGAGAGAGGGAGGGACAGGAATGGGACAAATTAGCAGTCCCAAGACAAGATGAGGGCCATCACTACAGAACCTACAGCCAGCCACAATTAGATAATGTGGAAAACCATGAGAATGTTGTGTCCTGCCCCATCTCACCCAGTGACAAGGAAATTATTGTCTGATGTCAACCTTTGAACTAGCTGGCTCTGTGCTGTGTGAGTACCTCACTCTGCACAATGTTCCATGTCACCCAAGCCAACCCCTGCATCTACCCACTGCAAAGAAATCCAGTTCACTGTTTGTTTTATTTTCAATTTGTAATTTGATAAACAAAACATACATATTTTGCTGTTGTTCTTTACAACTGCACACACAGTTCAGTGGCACGATGAGATGCACACCATTGTGTGATTATTGCCACTGTCCGCCTCCAGAACCTTTCTTCTTTCCAGCTGAAACTCTGAACACATTAAACTAACTCCCTTTCCTTCTCTGTTCCCTGGCAACCACCATCCACTTCCTGTCTCCATTCGTTTGACTAGTCTAGACCCACCGAAGAGGAATCATATAGAATTCTGTTATTTTTATTTTTGCGTCAATGTGTGTATTGATGTGTGGGTGTGTGTGCACGTTTGTGCATGTGTGAATGTGGGCATGTGTATGCCATGGCATATGTATGCAGGTCAGGAAACAACCTCAAGTGTTGGTCCTCACCTTCCTCTTTGTTTGAGATAGGCTCTCTTCTTTGTTGCTGTGTATTCCAGGTCAGCTGGCCTGGGAGCTCCCTGGGGAGTCTCATCACCTCCTAAGTGTGCTGCAATAACAGATGTGTGATAACAGATGTGTGCTACTACATCCGGCTTGATGTGGGCTCTGGAAATCCGAACTCAGGTCCCCGTGTTTACACACCAAATGCTCTGCTCACCGAGCCGTCTTCCAAACCAGCAGAACTCATTCTTTGGTGTTTTGATCGGTTCACTCAGCACAGCCTCAAGATTCATCCGTGGATTACCATTGCATACTGAATAATACTCCACTTTATGTGTATGCCACATAGTGCCTAGTTAACATCCGTTCATCCATGGGCATTTTAATTGCTTACATTATTGTCTGCTGTGAACAATGCTGCAGTGAATATGGGTAAAGACAATTGACCTCATGAGGTCATGTGGGGAGGGTTTAATTGGTAGCTTCTGATGTAATCTAGAGACAAAGGACGTCACTAGATGCCTATAGCTTGAGCCATGTAAAGGAGAAAGAAGCCTGGTGTGAGAAGAGGACCTAGCTCTTAAGGTGGCCCTTCATGAGGAAACAACTGCCATCAAGGGTTGCATTGCCTGCTCCTGGAGTCCTGTGTATAAGCCACATGCAGCTCAGTGGGGTCAGTCACTCTGTAGTTCTCACAGTGCATGGGAACAACTGTAGTCTCCTCTGGTTGTCAGAAAACAGGAAGGCCAAGGTGTCAGGGGCTTGCTCATCTGCGTTTTCTGTTGGGAGGTGGTCGAATTTTTAAAGGTGGAGGCCTGGTGGAGGAAGTTAGGTTATTGGAGTGTACTCTTAAAGTGGGTCTGGCATCTTCCTTTCTCTCTTTCCCAGACGGCATCAGGTGAGCAGTGTCCTCTACCATGTACTTCTCCTGCTTTGCCACAGGCCCAAAGGCAACAGGGCCAAATGGCCGTAAACAGACGTCTCTGAAACTGTAAGCCGGAATAATCCCTCTCTGCCCTGAAGTTGTTTTTCTCGAGCACTTTGTTACCATGATGGAAAACTTCCAACACAGTTTTTACCTATTGAGAGTGAGGGCCTAGTGATCATGTGTGACATTGTGGCCCAGGAAGATAGTTAGAAACTAAGAGCTTAGAGACAAGTCTTTCAGGCAAGTGCAAGAGCAGAGAGTGAGTTCACAGTGCAGAAGCAGGAGGTGGGCTGGGAGGGAGGACGGGTGCAGGCTAACTTCCCCAACTTTGTGATAAGCACACTGGAAGGAGTGATGGATCTGCTTTCCTGAGAGTAAGGGCAGGACAACAGATTCTGGGTTTAGACACAGACACCCGGTATTGAACCCTACTGCTTGGCCCAGGCCCTGGCTACACTCAAAGGTCATATTGACTTCTTAAACTCTCACTTTGAATACTTCTCCCTTGGAGCCCCAGCCTGATTTCAGGTGCTGTTCTCTTCCTGTCTATGCTCCCAATAGCCCAGATTATGTGAGTATTACGAGGGTGGCCAACAGCATTCAAATTGTTCAAATAATGTACAAGATTGATTGGCAAGTCCCTTGGCGGCCTCAGCTCCCTCAGGCTCTGGCTATCTGCTATGCAGGTCCTTGCTTAGCAATATAGCATAGAGGCAGCTCTGTCCCTTCCTTCCAAAGAGCTCTCCTTCTATGAGGCATCATCAATAGCTTATAGTCCTGCTCCTAAGTACAAGCAAGCAGGCACAGCTGGTCTGATAAAGATGGCAGCTGCTTTCTCAGAGGATCGTGTTCTATGATCACTCATTTTTTATCAAGCATTGTTGCTTCTGGGGCCACTGTAGACTTTAATTAAGACAGCAATGGAGTTGAGATCCAGTAGCCTGGGAATGGGTGCTGCCACCAACAGCAAACCCTGGTGGGCATCTCCCTAAGGACAGAATAGGAGCAGATGTGGATCGCCTGTGCCTTTTACTTCCAGAGGGCAGGATCTCCCTGGGCCTAGAGGCTTTAGAGCTCAGAGGCACTTCAGAGGAAGTAAAAGCCAGCCCCAGGAAGAGACAAGGTTGGGGGAGAAGGTATAAAGGGTGACCAAGCATGGCTTCCTGATAGTACTAGGACCCAGCCTGGCCTGCCATTATAGAGCTACTCACACAAATGCCAGGCACACTGTCCCATGAGACTCACTGAACTTATAGATCTACACTTCCAACAGTTACTTTTTACACCATTCAAATGGTGTTTTTTTTTTTTTCCTGTTTCACTTAGGTGTTTATGTTTGCAGTGCTCTGTGTACCGAGTAAATCTTCTACATCTGAGCTACAGCCCCCAGCCATTTACGGCTATTTGTTTTTAGAGATTTGGGGTGTGTGTGTGTGTGTGTGTGTTCTTGTGGAGGCCAGGAAAGAGTGTTGGATCCCCTGAAGTTACAGGTGTTGTGAGCCACAGAACATGGGTGCTGGGAACCCAGCTCAGATGCTCTGGTAGAGGTACAAGTTGAGCCATCTCCTCAGCCTCTGATTTTCATTCTTAACAGCTTCCTGAAGGTATGACTGATGTACAAGGAGCCATGACTATTTAAAATATGAAATGTCATACTTCTGACAATGAGTAAACCCTCATGAAATCGACACCACTGCTGAGACAGTCAGCAGGAGGGAACTTATTTGTCAACCTGGAAGTTTCCCAAGATCTTCTGACCCATCCTCTGCCCAGTTTGTTTTTCCTCCTGTGTATATATGTGTGTATATATATATATATATATATATATAATGTATATATGTGTATATATACATATATATTATATATGTATATATAATGTATATATGTGTATATATACATATATATTATATGTGTATATATGTGCGTATGTTTGTAAAACATATAATATAATATTATATAAACATAAAATATAATATTATATAATATTATATAGTATATAAATATTATATATTATATAAACATATAATATTCTACTAAGTATAAACAGAAATTGTCCAGAAATTTAAAGTGAAAAAGATGGACATCTGATGAAGAAAGGGAGGCTGGGAGATGGTCACTCACCTGAGCTCCAGCAGGCCAGATTTCCCCATTCCCCAGAAACAGGTATGACAGCTTCCTGTTTCTATAGCAAATACCAGACAAAAATTAACCTAAGGAAGGGAAAGGGTGATTTTGGGTCAGTGTCCAGGTTTCAGGCCACTTTCATTTGGCCCTATGGCTTTGGACTATGGCAGCATAGGCCACCATGATGGATGCTGACTGGGAAAGCCTCATGGCGGCTGCAGAACACACAGTAACAGGAGGAGCCAGAGTTCCACATCCCCTGTAAGTGTACACCCCAGTGACCAGGCCTTACTTATTAGAGGCTCCATCACCTTGCATCAGACTAGGACCAATTGTTGACCCATAAGCCTTTGGGGCCATTTTAGATTTAGGCTGTTGAAACAGAAGAATGGCATGCTGGGAGTTGCTGGGAGCCAGATCTGTCATCTACCTACCCAGGAAGAACTAAGAGGCAGGCATGCTGGAGGCCTAGGGACAGCTGTGTAGCATTCTGGTGTATCTTCTTTTTAGAAACACAACCGACGTTGCAGGACTGGGCTTTGGCTGAAGGTTAGCCCTCGGCAGCATCTGGGTTATCTTTCTAGGATTGTCTGAAACCCTCCCCAGCCCCCAGGCCCCCCACACACACACAAACTGCTGAATATCTTGGTACTTAAATACAGTCTCCTGATTGGCACTGTCAAGTTAGTGACTTTCAACTCTCTCAAAAGCTGATGCCAAAGCTCCTGAATTACATGGCAGCAGCTTGAGAGTCTGAACCACCAGTGCCTCTGTGAGCTTTTGCTATTCCTTCTGACTCTGGTGTCATCTCTGCTGCTTACCAGTTACATTTCAGTTCATTTAATCTCATTTCATTTAACAAACTTTGACTGAGCAAGCATTAGTATCATTCCCAGCTCTGGCCTTTGTTGGGAGCTACTGAGAAGGGCGAGGTCACTTCCTCTTCCACAGAACACATACAAGTACACCCCTAGGCCCCGTTCTTGTGCAAGGCAGGATCATCGTTTTGTTAAGGATGAA
Source organism: Montemys delectorum (assembly GCA_019843815.1). Classification (NCBI taxonomy): domain Eukaryota; kingdom Metazoa; phylum Chordata; class Mammalia; order Rodentia; family Muridae; genus Montemys; species Montemys delectorum. The sequence continues at coordinate 6,754 of JADRCD010225282.1, read as the reverse complement.
GGAAGGCTGGAGGGAGTCATGCAGTTGGAACTGCACCAAAATAAATGATGATGAAGACCTACAGTCTTTCTGGGGAAAAGAAAAGGGCCACAGAAGAGCAGAAGCATAGTGTATTCTGGGAACTGTAGGTGGTTTATCAGTAGGGCCAGGCTAGGGAGTCCAGGGATGCTGGACTGCTTGGAAAGAGAATGACAAAGAAACAAAAGAGCTCCCCTTTCCTTGTCCTTTGAGGCCTCCCAAGGCAGCAGCCTATGGGCCTGAGGGAGTCTGTCAAACTTGCATGAGGACTCTTGGAGCCTGGAGTGGAGAATAGTCTCAAAGGCTATCTACCTGAGATGGCCGGGGATGGATCCCTTCTTCCACTGAATTGATTTGTGTACTCTCCTTTCACCTCTCCATGAAATAGTCCAGGTTCCCCCTTCCTGTGTGTTTGGGGGACTCTTGGGGTTTTCCCGGTGTTAAAGTGGAAGAATGAGCTGCCAAAGGTTGCCTGGAATCGGAACTTGGAACACAGTGGGGCCGGGAGGGGAGGAATGAACACAGACAAGCTTCCTTTGGACAGCTGTGCCTATACCCTATTAAAAAAAGTGTCAGATTCAATCACTCAGGTTGAGGGGGGGGCGGGGCTGTGGACGCCAAACATCTGGATCTCTGGCCAGGCCCTTAAGACACCAGGATGTTGCACTTCCCACCTGGAAAGCTGCCTCTTCCAAGCTGTGCTGCCTGGGAGAGGGCAAGCACCTGGCCAAGCGGCTTGTTCACTTCCTCCTGGGGCCTCAGCTTGCTCCCTGAGCCCTAAGGCATAGATGTGCTTCCACACCCCAGGATGGGGATGGGCAAGAGGCAGGGCTGTCCAGCTCTGTCTTGGGTCTACCTCTGCGCTCTGGGCTCTGGGCTCTGGGCTCTAAGGCTCACAACCAGAAACTCACACTCACAACCAGAAACTGGTGGCTGAAGGCAGCTCCCCAGGCTTGTTGTGGGAGGGAAGGGAGCTGCTCAGCGGCATCTTTGCCTTTCTCATGGATTATTTTCTAACAGCAGCAGTGATAGACATACAGCAGATTCATGTTGACCTTGGGAAGGCTTTGTTGTGAAAGAAGAAATCCCATTTTACCTATTGGCTCCTATGGCCAAGGATAAACAAGCTGATATTCAGGAGTCTGAATTCCTAGAGGCAGAAATTCTGTGTGTATATGTATATGTGTGTTTACACATGTATACATTCATATGTGTACATGTATGCACAGCTGTGTCCATGTGTGCATGTGTGTACATACACATGTGTCTATGTGAGTGTTCGGGCATGTATGTGTGTGTGTATGTGCCTGTGTGTGAGTGTGTGTGTGTGTGTGTGTGTGTGTGTGTAGGGTTGTTACTTTCAGAGGCAGCAAAACAATACCGATCTCCCCAAATCCTGCTTGGTAATAAAGTGACACTAGAGTTTCTGATGTTCGAAGTTTGCTAACAACCGCCAGTCCTCTCCCCATCCAGTTGTGAGGAAATCTAGCTGTTGAAGGAAGACATCTTTGGAGTAAGATGTTTAGTTCAGCAGCGGGTAAAACACAGAGACACCTATGACCCAGAGATTGTACTTCTGAGAATGAACTCAAGAAAAAGAAAACTTCCACAAGAGTGTTCACAGCAGCATCCTTTTTTTTTTTTTTTCTTCTGTTTTGTTTTTTCGAGACAGGGTTTCTCTGTGTAGCCCTGGCTGTTCTGGAACTCACTCTGTAGACCAGGCTGGCCTCAAACTCAGAAATCCGCCTGCCTCTGCCTCCCAAGTGCTGGGACTAAAGACGTGTGCTACCACTGCCTGGCCACAGCAGCATTCTTTAAGAAACAAAACAAAGCAAAACAAAATCAAACAAAAACAAAACAAGAAAGGAAACAGTTGTCAGCTGGTAAGTGTACCCATAAGACGGATGGGCTCTTATTCAGCTATTAAAGGGAATGATACCTAATGCAATGTGGACGGGCCTTCACAGCCTATGGCACGTAGAGGAAGCCAGGCACGAAGGGGTAAATGCTGTATGCTCCCATTTACATAGAAAGTCTAGAACCTGTAAAGCCATAGACACAAAAGTAAACTACTTGGGGGTCTGGGGAGACAGCTTAGTCAGGAAGTGCTTGCTGTGGAAGCATGAGGACCTGAACCAGATCTCCAGCATCCATTAAAGAGCTGTAAAAGATAAGTGTGGTGGTATGGACCTGTAGTCCCAGCACCAGGAAGCTGGGGACAGACAGGATCTTGGGCCTTGCTTGCCAAACAGTCTATCTTCAAGTCCAGTCTGGTGAGACCCTGTCTCAAAACACTGGGTAGGTGCAGGACAGTCAGTCATATAGTGCTCCAATGCCATCGTGTGTGTGTGTGAGTGTGTGTGTGTGTGTGTGTGTGTGTGTGTGTGTGTGTGTGTGTGTGCGTGAATATGTACATGCATATGTATATGGATCTCTTTCCTTCCCTCCCTCCTGGATTGTCTAAGCATTGGAATCACCATTTTTTTTCTCCATTCAACTTATGAAAAGCCAATGAAAAATGGGTCTGTTGATTAAAGCAGCGACTGGCCAGGGGACATTGAAAGGACAGACGCCACCCTCCTCATTTAAAAGCAAATCCAAAAGATTCCCCTCCTGAATCAAACAAGATGCCACCATGTTCCGTCATAGGTTGAGAGAGACGGAAAGAAATCAACAATGCCCCACACCTAGGTACTTAGAAGTAAGTGCAGTTCACAGCTGACACATTTCCGGCTAATTCTCCCTCCACCCCTGACAGCAGTTTATGCTCGGACAGCCGCTCAGAATTTATTACTGCTCCTCTGCAGCTGGTCTATCCACCTTTTCTGGGTGGAAGGGGTTTTGAGTCTCTAGAAGACAGATTGAGATTAAGTTAAGAGAAGCTCTGCCTCCTCCAAGGAGGAACCTCAGGTGACCTCTAGAGCTGGGTGCAGGAGTTGTGTGTTTTGTAAATTACACTGACTGCAAAGCCTCATGGGAAAGAAGCAATTCTCCAAATGGGGTTTTTATATGCCTTGCGTGTCCAAGTGGGAGCCCAAGGAGAGGAAATGCACAAAAAAGATGGTTGCCTTTTGGAGAACAGGCAGTTTCAAATGAATAAAAAAAAAAATCTTCCATTAGCTTGGGAGGGAAGGGTCACCAGCTGTGTGGTTTTAGTCAGTGAACTCGAATGTAAGCTGCATATTTCAGGCAGTGGACATCTTTGGGTTTGGGAGTTTTGTTATTATTTTATTTCAAATCTGGCCCCAGGACAAGCTGGTGCTTTCTGTGGCAGGATCTTAGCCCTGGATTTTGATGTCTGTTAATAAGGAGGTAATTTGAGACATTTTGACCTAAATTGGAGGGGGGGAGAGGGGTGAAGCGCTCAAAGTGAAATTCAAGAACAAAGAAAAAAAGAGTTTTCTACCCTTGGGAAGGGAGAGAAGTGACAAGATGTGAGCCTAGGCCGTCTGCTTGTCTCAAAGTGGCTTTCGCCAGGCTGATGGTAGAGGTTAGCTACTGTGTAAGCTTCAGGGCAGACTCCATACCCACAGGTCTCACACTCACACAATCCTCCAACTTAGGATGGAACATGGTTGATAAAGACAGTTAGCTCTGTACTGAGTATTTCCTCAGCCCTGCTTCCTGGCCATCATATGACAGTACTCCCTCAGCATTTCCTTGGTCTTAGCTGTTCTAGGGGGGTTGAAGTCTGCAGGAGCCCCCTGTAGAATCTTCACAGACATGGCAGCAAATTTTATGTCAGGGACTTGGGTAGGCATCTACAGATCTTTATATCTACAGGGGGCCCTGGAACCAGTTTCCCATGGAGACATGACTGTCTTTAAACATTTGGGAAACACTGTGACTCTCGAAGAAGCTGAGATGCCTACTTTATTCAATGCCCGGTGGCCAACCATGTTTTGAACTCCTTTCATATAAAGAAAAGGAGATCCCCACAGTTCCTGCACACGTGGGACTTGGAATCAGTCTTGTACCAGTTAGTGCTTGATAGCTAGCACTCAGGAGGGGTGGGCAGAGGTAGGGCAGGTCAGAAGTTGTGTAAGGCAGTTGTGGATTTATAGCGTCTGTTACGAACACTCTCATCTATTTGACATCATTGGATGAAGTTGAGAAGATCAATGGCGCTCATTATCTGATAGTTTCATCACAGGCACAACGTCTTGATTGTAGATGAAAAGAAACCAAGTAGTGAAATGAATTAGGAAGTGATGGGTTTGATGACATGTGAGTGGTACCTTTGTTCTTAATACAATTTATTTCACTGCAAACTTGCAATTCAACTTCATAACAGCTGTGTTGAAGAAGCAGTTTATATAATTTATGCAATCTTGACAGCCTTTTTCATGATCAAGTATAGGCGTGCATGCTCCAGACTCCAATGGGGCAAGTATGGAGGATGAGAATGGTCATTGTGGAGTGGCTGCCGAGGTCAGGGAAGCAGGTTTCCTGTTTGCTCTGCTGGTCTTTCCTCCAGGCTCCTGCTGGTTGCAAGGCTTACCTGGCTGGACAATGAATGGAGCTCGGGGCGCTTCTCCATTCCTAGGTCTGTCTAGGACCTTAGCTTTCTCCAGGCTTCACCTCCATACTGGATGATCTTTGTGCGGATGGCTTTGGGCATCCTTCATCCCAAAGCATGAACATGAGCCAGCCCCATTTAAATGTTGTCCTTATAAGAACTGCCTTGGTCATGGTGTCTGTTCACAGCAGTAAAAACCTGAGACAAGTGGTCTTGACTCTCTGCCTCTCTTTCCCTCCATAAGATGAACAGTTTTTCTCCACTGCACACACCCACCATGATACGCTGTCTTTCTACTGGCCCAAAGCAACAGAGACACTGGATCACAGATTTAACCCTTTAAATCCATTGACCAAAATCATCATTTTATTCTTTGTAAGTAAGTATTGCATACATTTTCATACAATAACAGACAGCTGACTAACACACTATTCATTCCATACTTGGGAAGAGGAAAAAGGCCACAGAGCCCTATTCCGTTGGCACCTGACGAGACAAAGTGGCTGCACTGTAGAGAAAAAGGTTGTCCTGTGACTCCCATCTCTCCTGGCCTGATGGCAACTACTCCATGCCATCCTTAAACTTGACCTGCCTCCTCCTGGCATATCTAGGTGTTAAGGGTGAGATGGAGAAGCCTAGCGAAACAATAAGGCAAGCCTCATAACAATGAAGATCCCACATGCATTCCTGGCCATTTTTAAACAGTCCTTCTATGCCGTGCAGTCATCCTGCATCAGCCTGCCAAGGACACGTGCCACCAGGGCTGGTTCATACATTTACTGTATAGGACAAAGGCTTGGGAGGCTGGTCAGATTAGGAGAAGAAAATGTGAGAAAAAAACTAATTTTTTTAAAATTACTTTTTAAACAACATACAGTAACTCAGTGGAAGCTAGCTATGGGTTTTCTTTTTTTTTAAGTTTTATTGCATTATAATGAGAAAAGTTACATGATTTCAATTTATCTAAATTTGTTAACATTTAAAAACATATTTTAAGTAAGTAGAATTAAATCACATTGTTGTTTTCCTTTTGTACCCCAACTCCTCTCAGACACCCCCTTCAATACCTACAATATCTTTTTTGTCATATTCTTTAAAATTTACAAAATATCATAACAATAAAAATGAGTATTATAAAAGTTGTTTGATAAAAACAACAATTAATTTAACAGTCTTATATAGACGCTTGTCTACAACAATACTGAAAATACATACGTTTTTCTCAATATAAATTTTAAATAACTCCAAACATATTAACTGTATATTTCAAAATCATACATCACTATTAATATTTTCTTAAATGAACATAAATATATAAAGTGTTTTTGTTTGTTTGTTTGTTTTATATTTAGTAGAGCTTAAAATCTTGGCTCTTACTGTGGTAACTTGATACAAGAGTTACAAACGTCAAGCAAAGCATTCAGTCTTACTCTTTGTTGTTCTCTTACAAAACCCCTCCCAATTTAATTGTCTACATTTCTTTTGGGTATATAAATACTTTTAAAATATGTAAGTTGTTCTGAAAACCATAGTATAGTGTAAAAACATGAACTAAACAATACTACTAATAGAGAGACTGAGATAGGAGAAGCAAGATCTCAAGATCATTATGTTGTACACAACAAGACATTGTCATGAACAAACAAGCTGAAAGTGTATATGGATTGTATAATATTGGACCTATTTCTCCAATTACCAAATTAGAGAGATCATTGGATGACAGTTAACAAATTTCTAATTCCTTATATTTTTGGATTTCA
>JADRCD010225279.1:0-10018 GCA_019843815.1 Montemys delectorum | reverse complement strand
TGTGTGTGTTTGTGTGTGTATGTGTGTCTGTGTGTGTGTTTGTGTGTATGTGTGTCTGTGTGTGTGTCTGTGTGTGTGTTTGTTTGTGTGTTTGTGTGTTTATGTGTGTATGTGTCTGTGTGTGTGTATGTGTGTGTGTGCATGCGTGCGCACGTGCACGGACGCCTTAACTTTAAGGGGGAAAGGATGACCATACAGATACAAGCTGCCTATAAAACACAACAATCACATGACCAGAAAAGAAACTTTCCATGACATATTATAGCTTTTGCCCTTTTCATGGTTTTATGTGGCCTCCTAAATATAGGTATTGGAGACTTGGTCACTGAATCAGTAGTGTTGGGATCTGAGGACCTAGGAGTGCAGTTAATACACTAGTGTTCTATATAGTAAATATTTCCTGACAGATAGGAAATAGTTTAAGATGTATTAATCCTTCTGCTCTTTTGTTTCTTTCCTTCCTCCCTTTCTCCTTCCCACTCTCCCTCCCTCTGTTATTCCATCCCTCCCTCTCTCCCTCCCTCTCTCCCTCTCTCTCTCCCTCCCTCTTTCCTTTTCTCCCCTTCCACTGTCTGTCTGTTTTTCTTTTTCTTCCTCTCTACTTCTACAAGGGGATTTCACATCTTGAAAAGATTGGACAGATGCTGCACACTACCAACACCCTCTTAACCCTCTGACATTCTAGAACTCTGATCCATAAACTTTCTTTTTAATGTGAATTTTTCATCTGGTGAAAATTTATAGCACCATTAAATGAAACAGTCTGTCGGCAAAGCATGTGTATAAAGGCAAAGATGTGTGTGAGTGGACACAGGCAGATCTGGGTAGAAATTTACACACACACACACACACACACCACACACACACACACACACACACACACACACTAACAAAATCAAAAGAAAGAAGAGTCCTTGAATTCCTACTTATGCCAACCGACCATTGTGTAAGAAGGCAGGGGACTGGAGTTTAAGAGAGGTGACCTTACCTAAGAAATGATTTTATTTTTAAATATTTCTCTGAAATAGTGTACCAATTCAAAAGTCCTGTGGCCTAATTTGAGATAAGAGAAAAATAATTGGTTTGCAGACATTGCATTCCCTCTGGGAAAATAACTAAGGCAGATTTTTATGATAGAGAAAATATAAATCATAAAGACACTGCAGTAAGAATGCACCTTTGCAGCTAAGCAAGAGCTGTAGGGCAGGCTTTCCATGGACAGGCCTGTTTCTATGTGAGATCTATTATTTGGAGGGTATCTGCATTTAAACTGGTTTCAAATAATTTTTTTGATATGAAAATCAGACACAAAGAAACAGCTGAGTGAACAAACACAGATGAATGTTTTCTAGCTTGGGCAGTTAGATTTTCCTCAGTTTCAAATATAGCGTGAGAAATGACTGCTGTGCCCTGTAGAGCCTCTGAGTCAATGAACTAGTGTGTAATGGTGTGTTAGAAATGGCCACCACGCTAATGTTCTTCTGGAAACCTGAGATGTGTTCTCTTCTCTGTTTAACACCTCACCTAAGCCTGCCACCTGCAATTCCAAGGGTGTTCTTCCTCCATCAGCTACAAGTAGAAGTCATAATTTTTCCTTAGTCAGTGAGTTCTTCACTATGTGACCAGAATACAATATGTAAAAATAGCACAGTAGTTTCTGAAGTAATGTGGAGAAAATTAACAAGACCAGAAAGGCACCTATAAAAGTGCAGTTTATGTTTGTTTCTTGTTTACTTGTTGTTTGAGACATGGTCTCACTATATATCACAAACTGGCTACAAAGCCAAAGTTTCCTGCCTTGGCTTCCTTTGATAATAGGCTTCTATCTCCGTGCCTGACTCCAGAAGTAGGCCATTTCTGAGAATGAGGCCATTTAAACCATAATTCAAAATATATTTTAAGTTAATATATTTATATCTATTTATGTGAGTGTATGTACATAGTGTATATGTATATGTGCTGTATGTATATATGTGTATGTGTATTTAGATATATGTGTATGTTTCTATGTATAGTATGTGTGTATGTGCATATGGTATGTGTGTGTAATTTTCTGTTTTGTATGTTTATGTGTATGTTGCTGAGTGTGTGTTTGATCTATATGATTGAGTATGCAGATGTGTGATATGTATACGTAATGTATACATTTGTGTGTCAATGTGATATGTGTAGTGTGTGTAGGTATGATGCAATTTTTTGCAGTGTATGTGAGAGTGTTTGTGGGAAATGGAGTCCGTGTGTGTGTGTGTGTGTGTGTGTGTGTGTGTATGTATGTGTGTGTGCAAGTGTGTGTGTGCTTGGGTGTGTACATGTGCTTGTGTGTCCTAATATGAGGTATGATGATGCTTAGGGAACCACTATATGAGTGAGTCACACTGAAACAAAATGCATATGAAGAAATGGTGCATTTAAAATACTCAACCCATTATCCAGAACTCTCTCCTTATAATTCTACAGTGAGGAAAACATGGCTTTGGAATGAAGGTTTTTTTCATGATTCCTCAAGATCACATTGCAATGCAAACACATGCTTTCCTCACACAAGCATTGAACTATAGCATCTCATTGTATGGAAATGCAGAGAAAAAATAAGTTCACAGGTTTCTGTGTCTTGAGTATAGACAGTATGTCCAAAGCAGAAGTCATGAACATTTCTTCAGGGAACCTACGCTCCCTCCCTGAAGGTCTGAATATGATGCCACATGCTTCTGGAACAAAAGCCACAATATTACTTGTATGTATATCTTAGGGATGGCTGCTTGGTATTGTATAACCAGTTGGTGTGTTCATCCCAGGGAAAGACTAGTTCTTCCACTCTGAGCATTCCTTAGTTGCCTGTAGTTCTTTGTGTGAGGTTGAGTGGAGAAAGGAGAAGGAGGAAACTATGTAATTATTATAATTTAAAAAGTAAAAAAAAATTGTAAAAGAGTGTTTGCATATGTAGCACATCTACATCTAATTCCCGACGGCTTCCCGACCCACACTGTCCTCACATCCCTGTGTAATTATTAAAGGCAACTTTATCCTTTCCGCTGTTGAAGGAGAGTCATGTAGTCATCATAGAAAGCTCTGTTTCTCTTCATTGCTTTCAGATGTTCTAGAAACTCTGATGGCTCAAAGTAAGTCAGGCATAGGGGTGATGGAAACTAAGAAGAAAAACCAAGAAGGGTAGAAAAAAGAAATTTAAGCAGACATGGAATACTAATATCTACATAAAATTAAGCAGATAGAAGGCAGAAAAGGCCACACATCACTATCTACCAGCAGCTGAAGACTTATTGGCAAAATAGCTCTCTAAGGTACAGAAAGGGTTCTTTAGTTGATGCTGGATTCTGGGTTTGTTGCTATAAATTTATGATATATAATTTTCATTAAATTAGGGTGAATCATGGGAAGGTGTCTGAAGGAAATCTAAGTTTGTACAGTGACTATACAAAGCATGGAATTTTTTCTGTAAAATAAGCAAAAAAAAAAAAGCTCACTGTTTTGAAGATAACATCTTAAATTTCCTTCTTGCTTTAAGCTCATTGTTTGCTGCTAGACAAATGCATCAACCTTCTGAGCCTTTAAATGTCACAGACAGTTTGCCAGATGCAGTTCCTCACATAGAGCCAATGGTAGACACTCAGCTCCTGTTTTTTGTTCCACAAATCAGCTACTTAGCCTCTCTTTACCCTTTAAACATCTGCTTAATTTGTTTCTTGGTAAATGCCGTGGAAATAATGTTAATATTGCCGAGAAAACATCTGCAAAGCAGTTAGAATGAATCGCCAAAATGGTTGAATTAGATTCTTCCTGTGGGTTTGTATGAATCAGGGCAAAATAGTTCCTGTGTCTTAGTCTACCCACCAAGTAGCATCTTCATTCAGAAAAACCTACATTGAATATATTAAGCTTTGCCAAGATTAATGTGGTACATACATATCTTTGAAATATTCCTGAAACCAATAATGATGGTATAACCTGAAATTTCAGTCCTGCAGAGACTGAAGAACCATGAGTTCAAAACTACCATGAATGTCATATATGACTCTGACTCAAAAATATAAATAAATGTACAAGATTAAGATGAAGTTCTTATTTACTGTGAACCTCATAATATGGCCAGTGAGATGTTCAGAAACAAAAAGTGCTTTCAGTCAAGGCTGGCAACCTAAATTCAATTCCTGGAACCCATATGGTAGAAGGAAAGAACCAACTGCAACTTCAGAGTTGTCTTCTGATCTGGACACCTAAACCATTACATATCAAATGTGAAAGACAAATAGGCAGGCAAACAGACTGACTGACAGACAGAGATAGATTTCAAAGATATATGATAGATAGATAGATAGATAGATAGATAGATAGATAGATAGATAGATAAATGATAGATAGATAGATAGTAGATTGATAGATGCTGCTTGTGCCTTGGACTGCCCACTGCCTGACCATATTTTTCCTTTGGGGTTGGGTATGAGGTAGCATGGAATCAATGGCTCAGACTCTAGGAGCAGGTAGGTGCCTTTTATACCCTTCACCCACATACCATTGGTTCCAAGCATGTATCTCTTCCAAGTGACAGTTCCTGCTTCATTCCTGTTGGCATTATCTGCTTCATGAATCACCGCTTCACCACCTCAGGCAGTCTTCAATTAAGTCCTCACACAGAAGTTGACTCTGAGCCTGAATGGACCTCGATGTTTATACAGAAGTAGCCAGCACTTTGTCAGTCTTCTTGTCCTGTTTACAGTAGAGTTTACCATTTACCCCTGCAGACCTCACAGGTCCTTTCTCATCTCCTATCCTGTATTATAGTCTGTGTTCTGAAGGGCCTCTGGTTTTTGAAATGTGGTTTCAGAATCTCCTCCTTGCTTCCATATCAGTGGTCAAGAGCACAGGCTGTAGATTACATCCAGGCCCAAATTCAACTTTTCAGGATAAAAGGTGGTTTTATGAGCTTCTCTATACTTCAGACTGACATCTGCAAAGTGTATACAACACCAGTACCTGTATCAGTGCTTATTATGGGAAGCAAAAGACATGATCAATACTCTAAAGCTCTTGCTGTATCATGCATAAGAGATCATTCTTGGATATTCTTTTATTTAGGCTGATTGTAAGCATTCAATGTATAAGTTAAAATTTTTCTATACTATTTTTCTCATTACCCTCAAGAAAATTAATTAGTTCTCCTTTAGCACAATATTATACATTGTAGGTAACCATGTCAGGTATAACTGAAATATCTGTTTAGCTATCTGGTAGTTTCTCTGGTCAATGAGGAGATATATCTGCACATTTTGTTCCTGATATCAATTTTGGAATACGGGATACTTATCAAAAGTTGCACAGAAGCAATGAATACCCATTAAGTGATAAATTTCTTTTAAAAAATAACAGAAAACCACAAAACAGCAAATATATGACTGCCAAATTGTTACTTCATACCTACGCTTGCATATTGCCAATGTTTTGGAGAGGCTAAATCAGATTAAGTCGCAAGTTTAACGCTAGAATTAGGGTCGGTACTGAAACACCCTGTTTAAAAACTTCCTAGCAACAAGATGTTACCTCTATCTTGGAGAATATATTTATGGGCTGCTAACCTTTTATGGAAGAAAATTTTTTCTGATGCATACAATTCCCTTTCCTTGCATTCTGAAATAAATTTTCTTTACAGAATCTGCTTTTCTTTTGGCTTTGCTCCTACAGAATGCCCTCTTCCAATTGCACCTGACTAGTGACCCAAAAGCTGGATTATCTTTTTGTGCTCAAAGTCTTTGCTGGTGCAGCCTGGCATTCTTCAAAACAGAAACTTAAATCCCAGAATATTGAGCTTTCTAATTTTTATTAAAGAATCTATGTGGAAGCAACATAATAAGTATTTTTCAACTAAATTTACCAAATACTGATTTTAGCTTGAAAATGGCAATCTTTCTTTCTTATTAAAATTATACAATTTAATCTAAAGTAAAACTGTGTTGATCTCTTTGTAGTTAAGTCCCTAACACATTTTTAAAACAGACCCATCAATGAATTTATATCATTGTTTAATAATTTAATTATGAAGGGCAATAACACTAATAATAGTCTCTTCAATAGATGTACAAAGAATTCCATTTTCAAGTTTTAAAATTGCACATAATTTTTAAAAGTATGTTGTAGTAATTCTGATGTCCACTAGAACACATTGTAACATGTTTCAGATATTAACAAGAAATTTTAATCAAGAAATCAATCCTAGGTATTTTGAAGAATAATCATAGAATTGAATGGTTTAATACATTAAGGCACACCTTTAGTTAGAAGTTTAAGGACTATTTATTAAAAGTTAACTATTTAACCTGTAATATTACTCTCCAAACCAATGGAGACATTTATATTAGATTTGAGAGTAGATTATTTCCAGCAAATTCTTGTTCAATCATGACCAGGCTTTGGAAACTTAAGGCAACCTGTATTGCTCCTGAAATAACTGCAGTCGCCTTTCCCATGCCCTACCCAACCCCTTCCTCCTCCTGCTTTTCTTCTTCCTGTTCCTTCTCTTCTTCCTCTTCTCTTTTCTCTACTTCCTTCTCCTTCTGTTCTCTGCTTCTGTCCTTTTCTTCTTTCTAGTCACCCCTCCAACTTCTCTATCTCCTTTTGATAGAAATTTCAATGATAATACTTTATAGTCTAGAGGAATGAAATAGGAAAGATTGCTTTAAATCCCTCAGAGCTGATAAAAGAAATGTGAATTGACTATAGCAAATTTGAGCAAGATAATATGTAATTAAAATGTATTTTACTTACATCATATTAATTTAAGAAAATATTTTATTTTATATATTAATGCTGATTATACACAAGTGTATTGCTATAAAAATAGTTTTTCAAAACATTAAGCAATAAGAATATCACAAAACAGTCTTATCCCTGTCACAAATTCTTAATTTTTAGCCTATGTGTTAAATTGAGATGTCTATCTTCAGATATGATGTTATTATTTAGTGATATCTTAAATGATTTACAGACCATATTTATCTCACTTCTCAGAGGAGTGGTCACTGTCACAGGTGTTATCAATATTTATACTTTGTAGTTGATAAGTAACATCTGCCTGATATTGCTTTAACTCCTAATTTGGAATTTACATATCTGTATTTGTGAATCTTTGTCTGCATTTAACACCTTCTGTGTTTGTTTGTTTGTTTATGTATTTATTTGCAATTAATCCAGCAAGTAATAATAATTTTTTAAGAATATTTTATGTGATACAGTGTTTTTCACTTGTAATCCTAGTACTTGAGAGGTAGAAGGAGAAGTGTCAGGACATCAAAGTCACTGTAGGCTACTTAGTGAATTCATGACCAACCAGGGTTGATTGAGATACACACATGGACACACACACACACACACACACACACACACACACACACACATACACACACTAAAGAGAATGAATAAATGATGAAACAAACAAACGAATGAATAAACAAACAAACAAACAAACAAATAAATAAATAAATAGCATAGTATTAAAGGCATAAGTCTGGGGCTGGGGAGATGGTCTTGTGGTTAGTAATGCCTTCTGTTATTACAAAGAACCCAAATTCGGTTCCCATCACCCATGTCTGGCAGTGATCTTAAATTCCAGTTCTAGAGGATCTGATGTCTTGTTCTGTCTTCTACAGGTACTGACACACACTCATGTACACAGATATATTCATAACTGAAAAATAAGACAAATCTATAAAAATGGTATAAACCCCATAGTATAAGAGAAATATATAAAATCTCTTAGGAAAAAATCTCTGTGCTTATGAGATTTGAAAAGATTCATGTGGAGTCAAAGTTTTTCCATTTTCTATGTTTTTGGAGATTAGAAATACCTTGGTGAGAAAACCACCATTCTCTTAAAATGGGAATTATTAGACATTATTAATATCATTAAAATAGCAGCCCTATACATAAATTTACATCACAATATAATAGGCTTGTTGCATTAGCAAGCAGTGATAGTCTTGTACATCTCACATCTTCATATATTTTAAGATCTTATCAAGAATATTATATTACTAAATCTGTTGATACATATATACAGGTATGTGATACATATAACTTTAAAATGGGAAACCAGCTCCGATAAATGAAAAATTTTATGAAATCTGTATAATGAGAGTAGAACTCAAGTCTTAAATCCAGATTTAAAAATATTTGTTTGTCTTCAAAGTACATATTTTCAAATTCAACCACAAAGGCCATGAATGCAAGCTTTTCAAAAAGAAATCAATTCTCTAGAATTTCTATGGATATTGAAAATGTGCTGTGATAAAGAAAACCATCAGGTACTCTCTAATTCTTCAGCCTGGGGCACAGAAACTGCCCTCAGCAAAGACAAAAAGAATGAAATGCAGTAAAAAAACAGTTCAAGTTGGGGGTAGCACGGTATCACAATTCTTTTTACTATTAATTTTTCCTCTTCTGAGTTTTGCCTGTCACATACTTGCCAAGATGTTCATGTATTCTGGTCAAACTCCCCAAATCATTTTTTCAATTATATGGCAATGAGATTCATTAGTGAAATTTTTGTCCCTCCAAACAGATTACAGAAACTCACTGAATTTGCATTTTAGGAAAATAGCAGGCACACATGCCAACCTGACCTAATAAAGATATTTAGCCATGGGGAAAGAAAACCCGATAACATCCTTTGGTGTCAATAACTTCAACTCCATCACTCTTAGTGAATTAGCTAGCAAGAGTTGGTACCCATGGGAAATCTTTCAGAAAATTTTGTCAAAGATGACAAGATTGTCTGTCTTACAGGAGATGATATTGGGCTCTTGATGGCACAAAGACATATGATCCAAGTGACTTCCTCTTTATGAAGGTTCATATATAACACTTTTCTTTGCCTTTAAAAGGAGAATTAGATGTATTAGCCAAGCTGAAAATTTCAAGACATATGCTGCTTCTATACCAAACATTAGGAGGGATTTCAGCAATTGGCAGTTAGTAGAAGCTTGACAGTCTTCTATCTTCCTGACTAACTATAGTGTCCAGTCTGGTAGAGGTGGTTTCCTTGGATAGAACTATGAGAGTCACAGAATTCTATTCTAAATTATCAGTGATAATGGAGCAGAAGCCAGAGGCCTCAAACCAGACCAATGATTTATTGCAATGAGCATTTGCAAGTAAAGATATGTGGGGAAAGAAGTGTATGCTGAGTGACACACTGTGACACATTACAGCTTCAACATTAAAATTTTTCTTTCTTTTTGTTTTACTTATTATCTTTTATTTTATTTGAGAAGGAGGTTGCAAGGGCAGACAGTAGATATGAAGAGACAGAGAGATATGTACTATTGGGATGCATGATGTGACATTCACAAAAAAATTAATAAAAAGTTAAAAAAAACAAAAAGAAGTATTTATTAAATCTTTGATAGACTAACCTGAATCTTCTAAGATTCTATTTAATAAAAAAAATATGTTGAAGCTTGTATAAATTACTTGGAAATTATGTGTTTATTTTGTCTTTTAACTAAGTAGTAAGTATTATGGTGGTTCTGCTAAATGTAAACTGGGTGATAGATATTCATTCACATATTCTTATGAACTCAATGTCAGTTTCACTGTCACAGAAATGCCTTCTCTCACCTTGGTGCCTGGCCTGAGTCCTTAAAATGTATTTTTGTATATTTCCTGATTCTTAACTATACATTAAGCAATTATTGTTTATATTATACCTATGAAAGCATCTGTTCATTTTTGTAAAACTAATGTACAAAAATGTGAAGAACTCATCCAAGACTTAGATGAGGTTTGTTTCTGGGAGAAAAGTGAAGTGAAGACAGACTGAGCAGTGAAAGTAAGCTTTCAAAAAGCTTAGGTTTAAGGAATGGGATGAATAATGAGGTAAAATATGCTTAAATATGGCTGCCACTGAATGTCCTCTGTTAATGTAAGGGTTTCCATTTTTAATGATTTGTTTTGCTTTTTAATATATGAGTGTTTGTGTGTGAGAGAGGAGTGAGTGTATGTGTGTGTGTGT
>JADRCD010225277.1:25364-44493 GCA_019843815.1 Montemys delectorum | reverse complement strand
AGAGAGAGAGAGAGAGAGAGAGAGAGAGAGAGAGAGAGAGAGAGAGAATCTTAAGACAAGCTAACTGTACATATTGAGAGACTAGCAGAGCAAGCATAGGCTAACTAGGCCCAAGGCTAGGCCATACGAAGGAAGGAAGTAAGATCAGAGCTGAGATAAAAGACAAAGAATGGAAAAACAATTTCAAAAGAGTAACTAAGCCAAAGTTGGCTTTCTGAAAAGCTCAAGAAAACTCACAAATTTCAGCGAGAGGGCCTTAGAGAAAGAGAAGAAACCGGTTCCTAACATCAGAAACAGAAGAGGGGGTGTTAGCAGAACTTGTGATATGAAAATAAAAAAGGTTACCAGAGAATGAGCAATTGTGTGCTCACAAACTGTACAACCTAGGGGGAAAAAAAAGAATCCTCAGGAATACGTGGCTAGAAAGACAGCTGAATCAGGACGAAATATGAGAATCTGGGAGAGAAGCAACAAATAAGGGACTGAATCAATAATTCCAAACTTACACACACACACACACACACACACACACACACACACACACACACACGCACACATACCAATGAGGAAGAAACTGCATTCAAGTATCATGAATGAGTACACTCAGGGTATCAGGGTACCCCTCCGAGCCTTTTCTGGTAGACTCCATCCCAGGAGTCCCCTTGTGTGGAGTGAGCACAGGGAGTGGGTGTACACACCACAAATCTCTAGCACTGCCCATGTGCCCCGAGCTGAATATAGAGGAAGGAAGGCTTACCTGAGTCAAGCCGACATCCTCCTCAGGCCTGGACGGGGTGATCTTGGGGTCAGGCTCCTCACCCACACCACTGTCTTCCTCCTCCTGGGGGCTGTCCTGTGGGACCCGGCTGTCCACAGCTGTCTCGGAGTGTAGCCCCAGGACAGCTGGGCTTGGGGAGCCATCAGTACCCTCTTCACAGGGGAAGTTCTCGCTGGCAACACTGGAGGATGGGCTGTCAATTCCACTGTCTCTGTTGGGGATCTTCATGGCACCACTTGGCTCCCCCAAGGAGCTGTCCCCTGATGAGGCTGAGCTGCCATGAGCCCCTCGGTGGGGGCCTGGCCCAATGGGAAGGGCTTGAAGCTTCCCTAGTGGGGAGCTTCTAGGCCCAGCACCAAGTACCCCAAGAGGGGAAATGGCTTCTTCTTGGGGAGTCGAGGAAGAGTTCCTATCCAATTCCATCTTCACAGTTAAACTCCCTGGGCTCTGCTAGGAGGTTGGCCAGGGCCTTCCTGTTGGGGAAAAGAAGCTCAGCTCAGTACAGTCGTTGAAAGCTACCCTCAGAGTGTCAGCCCAGGCTGGGGCTGTGTGGGAAGTACTACTTCATAACACCCAGTTGGGTCCAATCAAGACAGGCTTTGAGGGAATGTTTTCTGTAAAGAGTAAGGTTTTTTACTTACATTAAAAAAAAAAAAAAGTAATCCTAGGGCTGGGGCATCAGTGGGGAGCCCTGTGCAAGCATGAGGCCTGAGCTCAGGTACACAGCACTGGTGTTAAAAGCTGGAGGTGGTGGTGACTGCACCTGTGCTGAGGTGGGGGCCGTGGAGACGGCTGGATCCTGGCAGCTCAGTGGCCAGCTGGTCTAGCCAAAAGAACAGTTTCTAGTGAGAAACCCTGCCACAAAATACAAAATAGAGGGAGACACAGACATGAACTCTGGCCTACACACATACATGTGCACACATATGTTTGGGTGCACCCCACCTCTATACACACAGAAGTAATCCTGTGGAACAGTGTGTGAAGTTCCTGGGACGTGAAGCTATGCTTAACATATTTAAGAATAAATGTGTGAACAGTGAAGCAGCCAGCCGAAGGGTGGCGGCTCCCATTTACAACAAACACACTTTTATGTCTCCACGGCTCTTTAAACCCTGACGTTCCCAGGGGATGAAGCCGATGTCCTGATCACTACAGGTAGTTCACACGACACTTGCACACCACACAGAGAGACAGAGTCAAGAGTCAATTCTTAGAGCTCAAGGAATTCATCAACAGCTCTGAGGAGGGTCAAAAGTGAGCCTGGACGAGAGGGAGGCAGACAGTCCCTGAAACCATCCTGACACTAAGGTGAAGTTTCAAAGGAACAGGGTGAGGGGTTGGTGACACTCACCTGTTGCCCAACGCTGTTGCCCAATGAGGCTGCCAGGGATTGATGAACAGGCACCTGCTTCCTCTGGGGCTTTAGAATTGCCCAACAGAGGCTAGAACAATCTATTAAAATGTCTTGCCCAGACCATTGGAAGTGGAGTTGTTTAGAACGTGCTGGAAAAACACAAAAGAAAATGGTGTTTGGAACAGACCAAAGCCCCAGTTCTAAAGGAAAGAGCTGAAGTAAGATGTCTTAGGCCTCCACCCACCATAGCAGACCCAGGGCAGGACGCAGGCTTCCTCGGGGCAGATGGAAGGCACAGAGTGGCCCACTGTCAGCTTCTAAGACCAACTGTGTGACTCAGGAAGATAGGATTGTGCCAGCATCGGTGCCCGTGGGTAAGCTGTGCCCTGGAGCCGGAATGTTTAAGAGAGCTCAGCATCACCGTCCACCCAGCCACACTCCCAGCACTGACTGTAAAGTCCCCACATAGTAGGGATCTTAAACACTCACACACAGAGGCTATGCTAATTCACTCGGTAACTCACACACTCAATGACATGCTCACACAGTGGCCCCACCAGACATAGACGATTCCCACACTGGACACTCAGTACTCACTCAGTACTGGCTCTCACACACTCACTCTGATACTCCCCGGGTCCGCAGCTTCTCTCCTCACTTCCTCCTTCTCCGGAGAGCAGAGTTAGAACCATGAGTGTAGACTCCTGTCCTCCAGCTACGTCTGACTGCCTTGCCTCCAGCCACGTACAGAGTCAGTGGAGTCCCTTAGCTCTGGGAGCCAATAGGCCACAGGACAGAGCTCCTCCCACCCACATAGGCTCCTCAGTGAGCTAACCTTCCTGTGGCTAACCTACCTTGGATGGGTTTTTCTGTCAGAGACTCCAAAGTCACTACAGGAAGACATTTTCATTGGCTAGCATCACTTTTTTTTTTTTTTTAAGGAAATAGCTTTATTACTCAGGTTACTATTTAACTGTGCCTCAAGGCCAATGAGTCTTATGTGTCCAAACATCTGTAGAAGCTGGCCAGTAAGTGCATTTAGCTACTAAACTCAACTAGAAAGAAGTGTGCTGAGCGTGCACCAAGACAGTAGCGAGCTAAATAGTAACTAGACCTGGTGTTACATTCTTAGCAGGCTCACTGGACAGAAGAAATATTGGACTTCCAAACAGAAAATACATGTTTTTCTACATTCTTCTCATAGCATGGGAGATAAACTGAATGTTTCCAGAAGTTGACATGACACAGCAATAAAAAGCTCTGTAAGGAATGTGATCTGAGTTCAGCCTCAGCGTGGTCAGAGGCTGTGATCTGACAGAGTAGAGGCTCGATCATTCCTACTACAGGGGAGTTATGTGCATGGTCAAGACGTATGTGCATTTGTGAGTGCCATAGTCAACAATGAGTGCCTCCCTTAGTCACTCTCTATCTTCTTGTTATCCATGGCCTCTCACTAAACCTGAAGCTCAGTTTGGTTAGACTGGCTAGCCAGCAAGCCCCAGGAATCCTTCGTTTTCCATCCACCAGCATTGGGATTACAAGTGCTCACGGTCACGCCCAGCCTTTTATGTGGGTCCTGTGGATTCAAACCCAGATTCAAACACCTTACCAAGTAAGCCATCTTCCCACCTCATCTTTGTTTCTGAGACAGGGTCTCATACAGTTCAGGTTGGTGCCAAACCTGCTAAGTACCATGACTGATCTTTAACTCCTGATCCATCCTGCCTCTACCTCTAAGTGCCGGAATGCTGGGGGTATACTATCATATTCAGCTCAGAGCCAAGGTTTATTTTTAGTCAAACCAACAAAAAAAATGAAGAAGAAAATGCCCATTACAAGCAGTTTGCTACAAGTCTAGTGGTGATAGCACACAACTTTAATCCCAGCTCTCAGGAGACAAAGAAGCAGGCAGATCTCTGAGTTTGAGGCCAGCCTAATCAACAGACTGAGTTCCAGGACACTCAAAACTACACAGAGAAACCTTGTCTTGAAAAACAAAATAAAACAAAGTGGTTTGCCATAGGCCTCAATATACTACACTAAGGAAAGTTGATGAGACACCTTAAATCAAACAGCAGAGCCCCACAAGCCCTTGAGAGATGTAACCATGGGATGAGACCTCTTGTTGTCTCAGACTACTCCCTAGAGTCTCTCTGTGAACCAGGGAGCTCAGTGGGCTTGCAGAAGTGAGAAGATGCCCAGCTGACTGTAAAGGCTGACTGCCGTTGACAAGAAGGGCTGTACAAAGAAGAAAGCTTTACCAAAAAAGACCCAGAGACCCTCAGAGATGCTCCTGTGTTGAGTTCACAGGAGAGCGAACGTTATGAGTCTGGGCAAAGAACATTCCCTCAGAGAACCATTTGCAACATCACACAGGGCAAGGTTGCCTGTGACTGCTGTCCATCCTGAAAACTGCAAGGCATCAGGTCCAGTACTCAGGAGGGTCTTGTCTCAGTGGTGGGAGATCTCCAACCTTCCAGTGGCCTCTGCTATCCCACTTAACAAGTCTTAACAGGAAGGCCAAACTATTTACAATTGAATTTCCTCCTTGAAGAAAACTCTAAAATACCTGGGACCCAGCAAAGTAAAAACCACAAGTGGCTGTTGTCTAATCAAACATTACCAGGCAGTCCTAGGATATGCAGCTCAGTCGGTAGAGGGCTTACCTAGTATGTTTGAAGCCCCAGGTTCAGTTCCCAGCACTATATAAACTGAACCTGGTGGCACACCTCTGTAAAAAGGGAGGAGAGTAAGGAGTTCAAGGCCGTCCTTGGCCATATGGGAGGTTAGAGGTTAGTCTAAGCTATATAGACCCTGCCTGCCTGGTTTTTTTGTTTTTTGTTTTTTGGGGTTTTTTTTGTTTTGTTTTTTGTTTTTTGTTTTTTTAGGTTTTTTTTGTTTTTTGTTTTTTGTTTTTTGTTTTGTTTTTTTTTTGGTTTTTTTTTTTGTTTGTTTTTGTTTGTTTAGTCCCTTCTCCTGAATACCAGACCCACATAGAACCAGTCGTGATGGAAAAAACCAAACCAAAACCTCAGTCAGTTGAAAGTGACTCATAGGAACATGGAAACATATTAGGCCTGTATCTGTATCTAAGGATAATGACAGAATAACTGTAGGCAAGCCACTCTGGATCCTTATTTGGCTTCTCCTTGGCTTAACTTGATGGCTTCACATTAAAAACACACCAAATCTATATCATCAAGGAGCAAGCCCCAGGGTGCCCTAGTCATGGCCTGGTGGGATGACCAGCCCCCAGTGAGATTAATGCCACCTCATGACTCAGAGGTGCCTGGGAGGGATGAGTGCTCATCTTGGGCTCTCAGCCTAGGAAGGGCTCTAGTTCCTCATCTGATGAGAATACAGTGGGGTGCCTCATGCCTTGGAATTGGGGTGGGACATCAAGTGGGACCTCAAATCAGGGCAGGGGCCTGAGGCCAAGCTGAGTAAAGAAGACAGCACAGTATCTCTTTTCCCTTGAGGCAGCGTCTTCCTTCCTATAATCCAAGCAAGTTCCCAGTCTTCTCAAGGCTGAGATTGCAGGCATAAGCCTCCATGCTCAGAGGGAATAGTTTCTTTTGAACCAAGGCTGCTGGGCTGTGGGGTGGGGAGTGTTCTAGGAATTCACACTAAGATTCGAATGCCTCAGAACATGGTGAGTTTACTCCTTGTAGGGAACCAGGAGGAGTGTGGCCCACAGGGAGCTGAACCATGTAAGCAGCATCCACCAGCCTGTTTGAAGCCTCAGCACACAGCTTTGACCCCTGTGCCAAAGCCCTTTCTCCCCAGTCTCCACTACAATACCAAGGCCGAACTGTGCAGCCTGTCACCTAGAGATGCGGCTAGGGAGAGTGGATGGTGGCATGAAGGACCATCTTGGTGGCCCTGAGATTATTACAGCTTCAGCATATGACTTTAGGTAAATGAGGGACTGGCTTCCTCTTGGATTACATTTCTAGGCCAAAGACACAACTCTGAATGAAAGATTCAGAGACAGAGGAAGGGGAAACATAGAGTTAGTTCCCTGCATAGCCAAGAGGGTCAAACTTCCAGAGGTTCCAGCAACAACTCTAGTCTCATAGGAATGCCTGTGCAGACACCATTTGCTCTCACCCCAGCTAATCCCTTAAGGTCTCACTGAGTATATTAACAGCCTATTTATTCCCCACAAACTGAATGCAATTTGACTACTTTCATTATATTCAATGTGTGTGTGTGTGTGTGTGTGTGTGTGTGTGTGTGTGTGATACTGGGGATGGAATCCAAGGCCCTGTGTATGCTATGTTGTCATTTTAATTCTGTGGTAGATCTCCAGCCAATACATCCATCTTTGGGGCAATGTGGCCCTTGTTATCACTGAGGCTTTGCATGTAGCATGTTCCTGTTTGTATGCTTTATTACCTAGAAAATAAGGGCTACACTGGCCTTTATCAGAAGGAACACAGTGATGGTCCTACACAGATTTCTGAAGCTTGGGACAGCATACAACAACCCCAGATTAGCCATTTTGTTCATTTTTGAAAGCCCTAGTAGGCACATTCATCTAATGGGTTAGTTCCTGTCACCTGAAACAACTCTAGGCCACTGTGACACACAGAGATCCCTACCCACTCACCTAGGGCAGAACTCAGAGAGACTAAGCACTAAGCAGAGCTGCAATGTTGGCCTGAAGCTAGATTGACAGAGACTTGCGGGTCCAAGAATGGATGAGGGTTGGCCATCAGGTCTGGTAAACATCAAGGCCAGAGCTACCTACTGCACACGGTGGCTGTGTTGGGAAGTTAGATCTGGGAACTTTTTCTTGAGATCACTGGCTCTGCTTCCTGAATGCTGGGATTAAAGGCATGCCTTGCCACACCTAACTCGTTTAGTCTTAAAACAAAATTAAATTACTATTGTATTTACTTATTTATTTGTGTGTGTGTGTGTATGTGTGTGTGTGTGTGTGTGTGTGTGTGTGTGTGTGTGTGTAAGAGTCACAGCCCGCATGTGTCAGTTAGAGGACAACTTTATGGAGCTGACTCCTCCTACTATAAGACTGTTGTAGTTTGTCAGTCTCCACTGCAGGTGCCTTTACCTGTTGAGTCATCTTCCCATCTCACATTTAATCTTCTTACCTAAATGTGTACTCACTATTTTTTTGTTTATTGTGTGTATAAGCATGTGTGTGTGCATGGGTGCGTGTGTGTACATGGTGCACGTGTGTGTATGTGCACATGTGTGTGCGTGTGTGTGTGTGTGTGTGTGTGTGTGTGTGCCACAGAGGACAACTTGTGGGTGTCTTCTCTCCTTCCACCATGAACTTCCTGAGGACAGAACTCAGGTCATCAGGCTTGGTAACACTTGCCTTAACGTGCTGGTCCATCTTGCAGACCCAGAGAATTCCATTCTTTCTGTAAGTTCAAGCTGCCTTCATAACAAGCTCTTTGGCTCAGTATAGAATTCTCTCTCTAGTTGGGATTATGTTTGGCAATTTCCATTGTAAAACACAATGAGACAAGACAGAAGAGCGAGGATTTCATGTTAGCCTGAGACAGACACTGACTTCTCCACATTGACGTCTGCCCTGACCCCCCCCCCCCAGACACCCTTAGTGCTGATATTCTCCCAAGAGCCCCTTCAGATGCTCTGCACAACCTTTTCCTCGGTAGGGAATAGGATTGCTCACCCCTGTTTTATCTGGCTCTCAAACAGGCTTTCCCTCTAAAAGACACCCCATGACTCTCACACGTTCCCATGCTCCTCTCCTCCCCTATCCAGCCCCAACATCCAGCCCTCACCTGAGCTTTTCCTCCCTACACTCCGTTATCTTCCTCATCTTCTCCTCACTGGCATGCAATTAAAAGAGGAGCCTAATTTATCACGTGACCCTCAGCTGGGCCCATGAGACTTGCTAGATGTTTTGGGGGAACAAATAAATGGTGGAATTGGAAGCAACATGCCAGTGAGTGTTTAGAATCCTGCTAATATGGCCACATCCACATGCAGAAATATGTTTTCACTACATACAAACTTTGAAAACATAAAACTAAAACTGAGATCGTGGACGGTAGCATTCCATCATAAATCAGTCCTTATTAGGCCAGGCCCACCACATCACCATGCAGGCGACAACTGAAACAGACCACGACTTAAGTGTCAGGAGTCATGACGCAAACCCAAATGTCAGTATCTAAAAATCTGGGAGGTCTGGGTTCTGCATATAGTAAATACTGGTTCCTCTACCTCACAGGACCTGAGTGTCCAAGTCATGTCACTTCACAGACCCAAGTCACCATGTTGTCCCACTTCCCAAGATCTGAGTATTCAGTAACTTCAGAGGACCTGAGTAACCACACCCTCCACCGCTCAGGACCTAAGAAAACAAGCTATGTACTTAACAGGACATGGAATCAGGTCATTCCACCCTCATAGGACCTGAGTGTCAAGGCTAGCCCACCTACAGGACTTGAGAGTCCATATCATTCCACCTTATAGAGCCTGATCAGACACCTCACAAGAGCCGAGTGTCCACGTGACGGCAACAGTTACAAGGAACTTAACTATTTTCTATCAAAAGTACAGCCACAGGAATGTGACCTTTGCAATGTTTTGTAATCTCTCCTACCTTTGAAACTGTTTTGTCTACTTAAGGCCCGTTCTCATTCCCAAAGCATAATGGCCAGGGCAGAGGACCCCTTTCCTCATTTCATTCATCTTCTCTGCACTGAGTTTTTTCCTCTCATTTTGTCTTAGTCCTTGGAGAATTTCACACAATGCATTTTGATCACAGACACCCCTCTCCTCCAACTCCTCCCACATCTACCCTCCACTCTCCACCCATCCAGCTTTGTATCTTCTTTCTATTTTAACCCATTAAGCTCAATTTGTTCTGCTCATATATTTGTGAATGTATAGCTTTCCACTGGAGCACCGTCAGCTTACCAGGGGCTACAGTTTCAAAGAAAACTTAACTGCCCTTCCCAAGGCAGCTATAAATTGTCAATCGAGCCTCAACTAGCAGTGGGTGGAACTCAGTGCCCACCACCCCTCTCCATGCTGTCACTTGTCTGGCTTTGGCTGGCACAGATATTGTGCATGTTGTCACAACCACTGTGAGTTCATTTGTACAACTTCCCTGCTGTGTCTGGAAGACACTGTGTCCTTGTAGCACCCTCTAGCTCTACATCTTTCCACGCTTTCTTCTGCCAGGATCCTAGAGCCTTAGAAGGAGGGAATGTGATATAAACATCCCATTCAGGGCTGTGTATAATGGAACAGGAAGGATTAAATTAGGGAGAGGTGAGAAGACAGGGTAGAGGAGGGAACACAGGAAAGGATAAAGAACACAAAAACTTCATGTGAAAGCCTACTGTACAAGCTTCTTTAAAACATACACACACACAGACAGACACACAGACACACACATACACATACAAAGAGAGAGACAGACAGACAGACAGACACAGACACAGAGACAGAGACAGACACAGACACAGACACAGACACAGACACAGACACACACATACACATACAAAGAGAGAGGCAGACAGACAGACAGACACAGACACAGACACAGACACAGACACAGACACAGACACAGACACAGACACACAGAGACACAGAGACGCAGAATGGAGCTACCCTACAATGGGGTGACAATACCCCTACTGGAGACTTACAGGCTATCAAGTTAAAAATCCAATGGTAGGAATGGGTTACTTCTTTTGGGGATGTTGGCCAATGAGACCCCCCAAATACCTCCAAACACAGGCTAATGTTATTGGTTACTCTACAGAATGTGATGGTAAGACCTGATTGCTGAAGATATCACATACTTGAGTCATAAAACATGTAGAAAAAAAAAGCTGGTACTGACCTGGAAGTTTTACCCCTACTGGCTAATTCTCATAGTGCTGGGAATTGCTAAGTTGCTACTAGAGGAGGAAAGTAACCATCAATCACAGTCAGCTGCACCCTGTGAACTACAGCGATGACAGGCTTGGCAAGCCATGCTCAATGTTGTAGTAGTGGCATGAACATCATGGGAATAACCAACTACTTTCTGATTGGATTTAAGGCCAATTCCACAAAATGAAACCCATACCTGCCATCATTATCAGTCAAGAACCTATGGCTAGACATGTCATAGAGCTTAGGGAAGAACATATTACTATTATTTTGCCAAATAGATATTGTAAAAAGCCGAATCTCGATGACTTACTAGACTCACAGATTAATTTGGCCTTCACCCCTTATCAGAGAATCTTCTACTTACATTAGGTGGCAATTAACATGGAGGCCTGCAAACTTGCACCAAATTTTAAATATCGAGAAAGATTGTAAGGCTGAATCCCAGCCAGTGGGGAGGACATAGTACCCTTGCATCAGGATTAAAAACCTGTTCTGTGTGCTTGCCACCCAGAAAAGTACCCCTTTGCTTTGTCAACTGTCTATGTGTTCTCTATGCAGTATTGGTGAGGTCCTTGGACTCCAGAATTCATTTCCATATAAATCACACCACCTCACAGGACCTGAGTGTCCAGATCAGCTCACTTTACAGGTCCTGAACATTTAATTATTCCCCATTTCTAAGGGCTCAGAGATGGGCAGTGATGTTGTAGTACGGGAAAGGCAGAAAGCACAGGGTTCCAAACCAGGCCATGTGGGGTGTACTCTCCACGGTAGGGATCACAGGGGGAGGGGTTGGGGCGGGGAGAGGAAATCAAGTCTAATGCCAATCAATGTAGATGGCAGCCA
Organism: Montemys delectorum; assembly: GCA_019843815.1. Taxonomy (NCBI): domain Eukaryota; kingdom Metazoa; phylum Chordata; class Mammalia; order Rodentia; family Muridae; genus Montemys; species Montemys delectorum. The sequence goes on along the minus strand of JADRCD010225277.1, from coordinate 33,622 downwards.
GTGGGCCCGCCCCCATTTGAGGAATTTTTTGAGATAGGAGCTCACCAATCAGCTGTTTAAGGGAAAGTCAATATATGAGGCGCAGATGCCACAGAGACCAACCTGCTAATGGTCATGGCAGAGGCTTCCTAGCACCGGGCTCAGAAAACCAGAAAGAAGAGCAGGTCAGACCTCAGTAAAGTCGTGTGTCAGCCTCACTGTAGTGCAAGCTATACCACCAGGCTGCAGTCAGCTCGCCCTCAGTCTACCATGTTGCTGCCCCCCTTTTACACAGGATCTGCCCTATTGCGTTCCTCCGCACGAGCCCAGATCTATCATCGCCAACCCCCCCACCCACCTAGAGATATGTGGGGCACAGAGGATCCCACACAACAATGGAAGTGGTCGCGAGAACGTCGAAGGGCCTTCTTATTTCTCATCTCCTTCCTGGACTAGCTTGGTCCCTGCCCCCTGTACGTCCCCCTGCCCAGAGGCAGGCAGAGACAGGCTACCATAGCAGTGACCAGCTCTGTGCATTCTTCTGTCCTTGTTCATTGTTTGGGCACACGTCTGTCTCAGAGCCTTCTTGTGGTTGCTAGAACAGTCCACCAAGCCAGCATCATCTGGGTTTTGTATCTGCCCAGTGCTGATCTGACTTCCTTCTCAGTTGCTTTACAATGGAGACAGACACAATGGAGAAATCACAATCTCTCTCTGTTGTGGAGGCTCACACTCAGCCTGCCCAGGGCCCAGAAGGAGGCGCAGTGCTTCGGGAACTTCCAGCATAAGCATGGAGATACTCAAGTCCCTGTTGTAACCCATGCAGCTGGCTTTCCTCACTGAACAGCAGGGCCAGGTTCCTCACTCAGCAGTGAGGCTTCTGAAGACAAGCCCACTTCAGCACCAATCTCATAATGTGCTCTTGACCTCTGTATGCAGAGTTCAGTGTGGCTCTCGGGACCCTGAACATTGGGAGGTGCAGATCCCTCTAGAAACAGAAGTCAGCCTCCACTGCTACCCTGCAAGGGCAGAGGTAGGCTTCCCCCTGAAGCCTGCGGCAGCCCAGTTGAGACAAGCCACTTCCTCCTGTCCTTGCTGGAGCTGACCCCAACCCCAAAGGAAGCACATTGTGTGTTATTAGCTCAGAGAGCTTATGTGGGGACCATCAAGTCCATTCATAGACTTGGGGTGGGGGAGCTGAGATGAGCTAGCAAAGTGCTCTGTGCCTGTTTCATCTCTCACAAAAATGGGTTCTGGGGAGAGTCTCAGTAAACCACATGTAGAGAGCCAGGCCAATGAGAGAACCTGTCTAAAAAGCAAGATAGACAGGTCCTGGAGAATAACATCTGAGGTTGTCTTCTGGCTTACCCACACATGTCTCTGTCCCCTCACAAATGGCTAGCAATGATCACCTTAGGTGTTAAGAAGGACCAATCTATTTTGTTTTATTTTTATTTTTGTCTTTGTTCCCTCCCCCCCCCCAGGGACAGACAGACTTTCTCTGTGTGGCCCTGCTGTTGTGGAACTTGTTTTGTAGACAAGGCTAGCCTGGAACTCAGAGGTCCACCTGCCTCTGCCTCCCAAACACTGGAATTAAAGGAGTGTGCCACCACCACCACCATCCCCAGCTAAGAAGGATCAATTTAAACTGAGGCAGAGCTGCATAAGCTCTAAACCTCAGTGTGGCTTGTCATCATTCCAATTTCACTTTACAGAAAGGAAAATTGAGGCAGAGTCTGAGAAGCTGTCCAAAGCCAAGTTCTGAGGCTCTACAACTGCCCATCACTCTGTTCCTGGCATGCTTTCTCACCAGGGTCTCCTCCCTATCCCCCGACAGCTTCTCATCCTCCCAGAAAAATGGAAACCAGCTTGTCATCCACAATGACAGTGACTCCTGCCTTTACTCCTCGCAGGTCCCAGAGTCCAGTTCTTCAAATATGCCCTGACTCTCAGGCCTCTGCTTGCTCTGCAAGGCATGCAGTATCATAGTGCTATCATAATCATACATTCCATCGTGCTGCCATGAGCCTGCCCTAGGGCTGCCAGCCTCCTAAGGGGCTGTACCACTACCCAGAGCTGCCCAGGCAAAGCCTGAGATCCCAAGGAGTCCTGAGAGGCTTAGTTTTCTTCCCTAGTGGTGCCCAGACTGCAGACTCTAGAAGATTCCAGAGCCACATGGATGTGAAGGCCTATCCTCTACTAAATAATCACCTGGGATCACCTCTCTTGCTTGAGCAGAAAAAGACCTGCTTTCTCCCCCTACCAGGCACCATGCACGGGGTCAATCTTGGATCTGTGTCCCCAGCCTCCCAGAGGGCACGACAGTCACTGACAGACTGCCCATATCCTAACTTGGAGCTGTGCCTCATTTGCGCTCTGTAGTTGCAGAAGCTTCTCCCGGCACTCACCCACAGCAACTCTATCTTCTCGCCAGTGTGAGCCACTGAAAGACAACGGCATGAAAAGAGACACCGCTACCACACCACAGCAACTTCCTGCCTTGAAAACATCTGTCTCCCTTGAATGGCTCCTGTTTGGTTTCTAGTAATCTCCCACCACCCTCCCCCACGTAGCCCCTTCACAACGCAGACAATATTGTGGGGTTCGGCAAAGATCCCAGGAGCCAATCTCCACTCACCCTTCTTCCAAGACCAGCCTGCATCTCCTCCAGGGCTGAACTCATGCAAGAATAAAACCCAACTTCCTCTTTCTAATTTTTGCAATATTGGTCACAAAACAGTGGCACATTTGCATTTCCGTAGCGATGACGCAACGTGAGAGGAGGTTGGTACGCTCGTTCTGAAGGGCCTAGTCTGCTTGTAGTGGAATGACTTCAAAAGCATAATCCTTTTCCGTGACCTGGCTCAACCACACCAGGCTCTTGGCTCTGAAGCAGCGGCCAGGGCTGAGCTTAAGTTTAACAAGTCATTGAGTGAGGGCGCCTCTTGCATCTGGTTTGGTGGGCTCCTCTGAGCAGACCTGAGATTGATGTTGTCTACAGGGAAGAGGATCCGTAAGGGGACAGGTGACCCAGACCAGACAGACCTTGGTGACTACAGCAGGTTGGAAGGAGCACACTCCAGTGACGTTGTTTCACGGTGACTCCAAGAGACCTGAGGGAACTTCTGGTGATCTGGCCTATGAGACTGCCCCAGCAGGGCTAAGTTCTGCCTCTTCCAGGCAGCCCTAAGGGGAAAGCCCCCTCATTGTCTCAGGAAGTCAAGAAATAATGGGGCAGAGGGTTACCCTAACATGCATATAGGCTGCAAATTTGACTCCATTTCAGTAATGCTTTCTTAATCTAGCCTAAATTTTGTGTTTGTTTTAGGTTTTGTTGAGACAGTCTCACCAAGGAGTCCAGGATGGCCTTGGATTCACCATGCTGTCCATACTCATTTGAATTTACACTGTTTCAGTCTTTCAAATACTGGGATCACTATTATATACCACTGCATCAGTTAATCTTAAATTCTGTGTGTGTGTGTGTGTGTGTGTGTGTGTGTGCAGGTGCACATACATGTGTATATTTGTGTTTGTGTGTGTGCGTGCATGCATATGGAGGCCAAAAGTCAAAGCTAAGTGTCTTCCTCAATTGCAGTCTACATTATTATTATTATTTTATTATATTATTGTTGTTACTATTGTTATTATTATTATTTTGGCATTTATTGCTATTTACCCTAGGATTAATCAACATGAGACTAGCTTGGCTGGCCAGCAATCTCCAGGGACCCTTCTGTCTCTGCCTCCATCAGCCTTTTCCCATGGGTGCTGGAGATTGAACTCAGTTCCTCATGCTTAGACTGAACCAACTCCTCAATCCTCTAAGCACTTATTTTAATTAGCTAATATTTTCTGTGTATATGTATGTACATGTCTGTATGAATGTGCACATGCATGCATGAGTGTATATGTACTTGTATACATTTGTGCCTGGTAGCCAGAGTTCAAGCCCAGGCATCATTCCTCAGGTCCTGTCTAACCATTTTGCTTGTTTGTTTTGTTTTGTTTTGTTTTGTTTTAAAAGCAGGGTCTCTCACTGGACTGGAGCGTCAAGTAAAACCTAGGCTGGCCGGCTCGCAAGCCCTGGGGATCTGCTGTCTCTGCCTCCCCAGTGCTGAGATTACAAATACATACAGTACTCCCAGATGTTTTTATGTGGGCTTTGGGGAGTCAAACCCAGATCCTCATGCCTTCAAGGTAAACACTGTCCCCTTCCTGCAGTCTGAAGTGATGCAGAACTTCTGCACAGTTCTTCAGACTTTGCTGGGCACTGGCAGGGAACACAAAGCTGCCCTATGCAAAAGTGATAGGCTAGAGCGGTCAAGAGCTCTACGAGCTCCAACCTTAGCTCACAGGAGGTGTGTCCTTGGCAGGATGGAACTGCTCAAGATCCTCGAGAGGTGTGTGTGGCAGAGGCATTGTAAGGAATGAGGTCTAGCCCAGGCAAGTGCCTAAAGAATCTTAGTCCCTGCCTGAATCTCCACTGCTATGCTGTCTGTGCTTGGCCCAAAGCCCTTTGCTTCACTCCCTGAAGGGCCATGTCCCCTGAGGAGGCAGCCTTGGGCCACCCAGATGCTTCCAGCTCAGTCCAGGAAGCACAGCACCTGCAGTCCAACACAGTGCAGTTGTCCCTCTGCTGGCACATCCTGAGCCTGGAGGCCAGCAGTGAGATCCCATCAGGACTGGGACCAAGGCCAACCAGGAACAGAATCAGCTGAGGAAGTGAAGGTGAACCCTAGCCTGACAGGCCAGATGGGAAGAACGGAGCGAAGAGCTTCGGAGCAGGTGGGGGAAGAAAGAAGAGGAAGAGCTCCTCTGGCTTAAAAACAAAACAAAGGGCTGGGTGTGGTGGTACATGCTTTGAATCCTAGCACTCAGCACTCAGGAGGCAGAGGCAGGTTGATCTCTGTACATTCAAACCAACCTGGTCTATACATCCAGTTCACATCCTGATCAGCTCTTACATAGCCCCTTCCACTGTGAACGACCCATAAATATTAGTGTCCAATACATCCTGCAGAGGTGACATGGATGGCTTCCTGGGTCATACACACTAGCTTTTGGTCGTACACATAGCACTAGTTTTTGTTGGGGCAGGGTATGATCACCTCCATGTTGGAAGGGTGTCCAAGTAGCCCTGGGGAGACACTTATGTGGAAGAAACTAAGACCCCAGCCAACAGCCAGCACCAACTTGCCCCGCTTGACTGACAGAATGGCCCACCTTGGAGGATGCTTATCACAGCCATCATCTGACTGTATCCAGAGCCAAGCCATACCCAAATTCCTGAGCAGTCAAATGAAGCAGAGCTAATAGATTCACTACTGTGTGTGTGTGTGTGTGTGTGTGAGAGAGAGAGAGAGACAGAGACAGAGACAGAGAGACAGAGACAGAGAGACAGAGACAGAGAGACAGAGACAGTCTAAGTATGTTCGTGTATTAAGACATGTATGTGTGTGCACCTGTGTGTGCACAAATATATGTGCGCATTCATGCACATGTGTATGGGGCCTAGAGGCCAATATAGGGTATCTTCCTTTATTACTCTCCACCTAAGCTTTTATGTTACACTTTGATGGATTTTGTGTGTTTGTGTGCGGGTGCACATGTGCCATCGTGTGCATGCAGAGGCCAGAAGACACTTTGTGGAGGTCGGTTTTCTACTTCCACAACGTGAGTCCTAGAGACCAAATTCAATTTGTCAGGCTTGAGACGAGGTTGGCCTCCACTTAAACCCAAGGGTGTTTATATCAAGTGTCCGTCAAGGCTCCTTTCTGGGGGATGAGCTGCCCCATAAAACTCCGTGACAAGGAAGAGAGGCCAGCCAAATAGCCCAAGCATAAAAACATTTTGTCCCCCAAAACGGATAGAAGTCAGAGCGTTCCCAACAGGTGGCTATCGTTTATCATATGATGTAAAAGTGCCTGTGGTGGGAAGGGGAAACCAGAAGTTCAGCCATGGAGAGAAACTCAACCATGAACTCCAGCTGACTGCCCCAACTCTTCCTGTCCACGTCTGTCTGCTGGCTATCGTGAGCACTGGATTTGATGCCACCATCTCTCAGTGTGTTGCTTCTTGTTCTTTTACTTGGAAGCCTCACCTGAGCAGACAACATTGCGTCCTAACTCTGTCTGTCTATGTAAACTCCAGCTGACTTCCTCATGAGGTATTATTCCCAGCTGATTTCTGCTGAATGTTTTGAACACCCAATTAAATATCATCTATCTATCTGTCTGTCTGTCTGTCTGTCTGTCTGTCTATAATCCATTTACTCTCTATCATCTATTTTCTATCTATCTATCTATCCTCTATTTACTCTCTATCATCTATCATCTATCTATCATCTATCTATCATCTATCATCTATCTATCTATCTATTTATCTATCTATCTATCTATCTATCTATCTATCATCTCTCTATCATCTATCACTTGCTATTTTACTTTGGCTTGAAATATGCTTACTATACTCACTCACTGAAAACCCAAAGTATACCTATCATGTAGATCATTTTCCAGACCATACAAAATATCCTGGAGCCACATTATTATTTGAGACAGGCTCTGGCACTGACCCTGGAACTCACTATTGCAGCTAGCCAATGAGCTCCAGGGACCCACCTGTCTCATTACCTCACTGGGAATTACACTGGGTTTACAGATGTGAACCACCCAAGCTGGCTTTCCTGTGGGATCCTAGTCACCCACTGAGTCAGCTCCTAGCCCTTACTACCTAGCCCTTACTACCATTTTAAGCCACTAAGTTCTGGGTGATTTGTTTAGGCAGCAGTAGATCCATTATACAATATTTTTATCAGGAAAAGAGCAAGGAAGGGTCCTAAGGTAGAAGAGTTCTCTGGGAAGTAAAACATGGATGCCCATATTCCATCTTTTCTAATTATTTCAGCCTGAAGTACATACAACCAATGGCTCAACAGATCCACAGCACCAAAGTGTTAGCTGTGTGTCCCTGAGACAGAGTACCTGACAGAAACAACTTGGCCAGGTGGGGGGATCTATCTGGGCCAAAGGTTTCAAGGGATGCAGTCATCAGTCCATGATTGCAGTACGAATGTGTCAGAATGCTTCCTATAGTGGCTGAGCAGGAAGCAGAGAGATTGTGACTGTAGGGAGCGCCAAGGGTAATACACTTCCAAGGGATGCTCCCAGTGACCAAACTACTTCCTCCTCCTTGGTCCCACCTCCTAAAGGTTACAGTCTCTCTAAATAACCCCACCAGGTATGAAATAGGAATGTTAACATGAACTAGCTACGCGTGGTGGTGCATGCCTGTAAGCCCATTACTATAGAAGTAAAGAAAGGAAGGCAAGTTCAGGCCATCCTTGGCTACATATTGAGTTTGAGGTCAGCCTGGACTACATGGGACACTGTCTCGAAGACTGAAACAAACACATGAACTTGTGAGAGACAAGTTCATAACACCATGGAAGTGGAGGCCATTATGCTATTCAATCCCAAGAACCCTGAATAACTTCATAGAGTCAGAAGCTCCTGGAGGAAGGTCACATGCCCTCCAGGCTTCCCTCAGCTGTCCCTCCAGAGGGGTTTTCCTCTTCTTACACACAGCTCACAGCACAGGAGGCCGCTCCCAGGAGGAAGGACTCCTTTCCTGGGCCCCCATTCTGCCTATGAGATTCCCCAGCCCTACTTACTAGGAAGGCTCATGATGACCTGTCGGGGGTTGGGGGAGCAACAAAGCAGAAGGTGGAGACCCTCCTGTTCCTTCCAGTAGGCTTGAACAGGGAGCATCTTCATGTGTACATGTGTGTGCAGTCCATATGTGTGTGGGCACATACATGTGCATGTGCATATGGAGGCCGGAGGTCAGCCTCAAGTGTCATTCCTTAGGTACTGAACGCCTTTTCTCCTTCCTCTTTTTCTGACACAAAGTCTCACTGTGTAGTCCAGATAGCCTGGAATTCTCTGTGTAGAAATTAAACTTACATAAATCCATGTGCTTCGCCCCCAACCCTCTGAGTTCTGGGATTGAAGGTATGTGCCCAGATCACCTTTTCTGTTTTGACACAGAGTCTTTCACTGGCTTAGAATTTGTCAAGTACGCAAGGTCAGTCAATGGCCAGTGAGCCCTAAAGATCCAGTAGTCTTCACCTTTCTTATCGCTGAGATTACAAGGTGATGTCATGTCCAGGTGTGTGTGAGTGTGTGTGTGTGTGAGTGTGTGTGTGTGTGAGTGTGAGTGTGTGTGGTATTGTGTGTGTGTGAGTGTGCATGTGTGTGTGAGTGTGTGTGTGTGTG
>JADRCD010225277.1:13001-25264 GCA_019843815.1 Montemys delectorum | reverse complement strand
TGTGTGTGTGTGTGTGTGTGTGTGTGTGTGTGTGAGTGTGCATGTGTGTGTGAGTGTGTGTGTGTGTGTGTGGTGTTTGTGTGTGTGTGAGTGTGCGTGTGTGTGGTGTTGTGTGTGTGTGAGTGTAAGTGTGTGTGTGGTGTTGTGAGTGTGTGTGTGTGTGTGGTGTTTGTGTGTGTGAGAGAGTGTGTGTATATGTGTGTGTGTGTGTGTGTGTGGTGTTGTGTGTGTGTGTGGTGTTGTGTGTGTGTGTGGTGTTGTGTGTGTGTGTATGGGGTGTGTGTGTGTGTGTGTGTGTGTGAGTGTGTGTGTGTGTGTGTGTGTGTGTGTGTGTGTGGTGTGTGTGTGTTTATGTGGTATGTGTCTTAGTTAGGGCTCCCATTGCTGTGAAGAGACACCGTGACCAAGGCAACTCTTATAAGGACAACATTTATAAAGCATGGGGCTGGGTTACAGGTTCTGAGGTTCAGTCCATTATCACCAAGGAGGGAAGCATGGCAGCATGCAGACAGGCATGGTGCTGGAGGAGGAACTGAGAGTTCGACATCTTGTTCGAACTGTAACCAGAAGGAGACTGTCTACCAGGAAGCTAGGAGGAGGGTCTCAAAGTCCACCCCCACAATGACACATTTCCTCCAATAAGGTCATAGGTTATAATAGTGTCACTTATGCACACACATGTATGGAGAAGCCATCTGTCAACATTAGATATGTTCCTCAAGTCCTGTGTATGAATGTTTTGCTTGTCTGTCTGTCTGTATGTCTGTCTGTCTGTGCACGCAGTGCCCTCAGAGACGAGAAGAAGGTGTTAGACTTCCTCGAACTGGAGTTATGGGTGACTATGAGCTATCATGTGGATGTTGGGAACAAAACCCTAGTCCTCTGGAAGAGCAGCAAGTGCTCTTAGCCACTGAGCCATGTCTGTAGATCCTATCTTTACCATCACCCTCCCCCCAAGACTGAGTGACTCACTAAACTTGGACCTCATCATCTGGGCTAGGCTGGCTGCCCAATGAGCTTCCATGTATCTACATGTCTTCTTCCCCCAACACTGGAGTTATAGACACATGCTGCCATGTGTGGCTTTTACATGCGTATTAGGGGTGTAAGCTCAAGCCCTCATAGTTGAATGACAGGCACTTTACCCACTGAACCATCGCCCCAGCTCATGTACAACTTCTTTTACGTAAGATCTGAAGACTGAATTCAGGTCCTTGAAGTTGCAAGGTAAGCACTTTGCAGCCTGAGACATCTTCCCAGGCCTCACCATGGTCAGCTTCCAGGACCAAAAACTAAACATCCACAGAATGACGGTGTAGACTGGAAGACCAAAGCTTCCAGGGGACTGTCTGTGCGGCTGTGTTGGGGTGATGAGCTTTCAGTCATTTTTGTTTTCTTCTCAAAGTTCCTCAATAGCTCATAAAATTTACAGAGATTATTCACAATATTTGTAATCAAGAGAAAAGAGAGAATCCATTTAAAAATAAAAGCATAAAACTTCTGGCTGCTCAATCAAGACTTCTAGCCCAAAGCTCTTACACAGTGAGAGCCAGTTGTCTCAGTGCCTGTTTATGTATGGAAATTTTAATTCCTACCCCTAAATTTCTCTAAGGAAAAAATGTAGCTAAGAAATCAAGATGGAGGGATCTGAGTGTGAGTCCCTTCTCTGAAAACATTTTTTTTTTCCAGAAGGCTTTCCAGGTCATATTGTACTACAATGGGCTTCAGGTCAGGAGTGCACAATGTTCCCAATCTGACATGACTTTACCTTCTTGTCTTGGGAAGTGGTCACAGGCTGCTCAAAACTGTGTGTAAAGGTCTGCTGTGTGTGAGGTCGAGCTCATTGGCCTGGGATGGGCCCTTTACTCTAACTAGGTCATGCATGTGCAATGCTGGGCACGGAGGAGCTAATTAGACTCCTCTTTACCACTTGATCTTAAAAAAAAAAAAAAAAAAAAAAAAAGGCTTTTAAAACTATTTGACAGTTTAGTCATCTTAGTCCACAGAGCCTTTAGCACTGAACTGAAGAGGCAATACAGCTCAGTGAAATGGCATGATGAGGGCTTCCCAGGCAGAGGGCATAATTACAGGGTGACCCTGGCAGTCACTCCAATCACATGTGAGCCTCAAGTGGAAAAGTGAAAGCAACTGTTTTCCCTACCTATAACAAAAGCTCTGATGTGAAGTCTACAACTGGTGCCCCCCCACACCCTTTACACTTTAAGAAAGAAGGCATCAATATATTAATAGAGAATGATCCATAAAACATAAGGCATAAAAGGGATGGCCACGCCCCTACTCCATCAGCCTTGAATAGACTGTAATTCAGGCGTTGTTCCTGTGCAGCTGCACAGCATCAGCCAGGAATATACTCCGAAGTCTGAGCTGACTCCGGAACCTGTCTCTGCTCTCAGTATCTAATCCAGATATTAAATCCTGCCAGATGGTTATCTTTACCACCATTTGGACCCAACCTTTACTCCTCAGTCCTTAAGCCCTGCTCCTTCATAAGCAAAATGTACTCATGGTTCAATAAATGTACTCATGTGTACTTAAAGGGTTGATTTTACCAGGATGAGGCTGAACTGAAAAGCTGGGAGTGTGAATAACGGGAAAGAAAGGAACTGTTAGTAACTGAGGATGCCCAAAGCAATGCCATACAAGCTATCTAGAAAAAGGGAGATGGGGAGAGAGAAGGAAAGAAGAAGGGAGGGCCAGGCAGTGGTGGCACACACCTTTAATCCCAGCACTTGGGAGGCAGAGGCAGGCAGATTTCTGAGTTTGAGGCTAGCCTGGTCTACAGAGTGAGTTCCAGGACAGCCAGGGCTACACAGAGAAACCCTGTCTCAAAAAACGAAACAAAGAAGGAGGAGGAGGAGGAGGAGGAGGAGGAGGAGGGGGGGAGGGAGGGAGGGAGGGAGGGAGGGAGGGAGGGATGGAAGGAGAAAGAAAGGAATGTAGAATAGATTCTCTTGGTTAGTTTTACAGCTGGTCAGCAATTGGTTCGTTAAGCCCCTGAAACAGGCACAGGGTTCCTTGGACATAGGAAGATTAAAAGTTCCTCAGCTGGGCTGGGCTGGGGATGGAGCTCAGTCGGTACAGTTGGTACGGTGTTTACCCAGCACACATCAAGCACTGTATAAACTGGGCATGGTTGTATGCACATGAAATCCCAGTTCTTGAGAGCTGGAGACAGGAGGATCAGGAATTCAAAATCATCATTGGCTACAAAGCAAGTTTGAGAACAGCTGAAACTCCACAAGACTGACACAGAGTTCCTCAGAAGGATGTGGGAAGGTGGCTGCTTATACACTCATTGGTCCACACAGAACTGTGACAGACTCAGGCGGCTGTACCTTTGCTGGTACACAGGGGACTGGGATAGGCACCAGGTCCTGGTCTGAACAGGGCAGCATCCGTCTCTTCCCTCTTCTGGAACACATCTCTGCAAGCAAGTTTCTTACCTCTCACCCAGACCATTGGCCACAAAAACACGTATGGGGCCTCAGATGTTGGTTGGGAATATTGGCCTAAGTCTGTCTCTGATAGTCCCAGTGTTGCATCCCTCCCCTGGAAACACTGTAAGCCCCTGCATTGATCTGAAGCTGCAAGTATAAAATGACACTGAATCCACCAACTTAGTAAATGGACACCCACATGTATGGTCTCCCCCAGGCCTGAAGTTAGGGAGCTTTTCACAGAGCCAGCTGCCAGCCACTCAGGGTACAAATCTACCCTTGGCTCTTCCTCGATACAGAAAGCTGCCAGCAGGTGACACTTGATCCTATTACAGTGGGTGCTCTGACCCCTAGGTCATGCGTACAGAACCCACTCCTCTGGAGCAGTCAGTGCAGACCAACAACAGGCTAAGAGTCCTGAGGTTACCCGGGTATCTCATCAAGAGCCTGAGAGATAAGCCCTCACTTTGAAGACAAGGAAACTAAGGTCTCTTTCTCAAGCCTGAGCTCTGAATCCAGGGCTCGAGGATGAAGAGATGCCCTTGGGGCCCAGCTCAACCCTGGAGCAGATGGACTGGGAATCAGTTCCCCTGATCTGGATAAGCAAGGCCAGGACCCTGGTTTTCAGGCCTCAACGATAGATACCCTTCAGTGGACCACCCCCTCCCTGCCCCTGCACAAGGTCAGGGAAGGAAGAGCCATAAGCTGTGGCTAAGATCAGCTGGGTTCGCCACTGCATAGGTACTTAGCTTCTGTGTATAAGATATAGCCCAGAACAGCCTGCTCAAACCCTTAGTCTACCAAACTGACCCCTTTCCCCACCACATAGCCCCTACTCACCCAGATAAACACACATTGTTTCCACCTCAAGCTAATTGCAGCCAACAATGCCTGTGCTTTCAGTTGTTCTGGAAAAACAAGCGCTTTCTAGCTGCCTTAACTTACAGGTTGGTATGGAACAGTGGCTCTCAGCAGTCCTAATACACTAGGACCGCTTAAATACGGCTCCTCGTGTGATAGTGACCTCCAACCATAAAATTATTTTCATTGCTACTTCATCACTGTAATTTTGCTATTGTTATAAATCATAATGCAAATCTCTGATAGGAAGATGGTCTTAGGCAACCCCTGTGAAAGGTCCTTCAACCCTTCAAAGGGGTTTCAGCCCACAGGTTGAGAAAGGCTGATATAGTGCCTAAGACTCATACAGCTGAACTGAATGCTGTAGGGTGTGTCTGTAATCCCAGCACTTGGAAGGTAGAGGATTAAGAATTCCAACTCAACTACATATAAGTGTGAGGCTAGCCTAGGTGACGTGAGACTGTTTTGTCTCATAAAAACAAGAAAGAGAAGAGGAAGGGAGGAAGGGAGAGATGGAAGGAGGAGAGAGGGAGGGGAGGGAGAAGGGGAGGAGAGGAAAGGATGCATGAGTGTGCCTGTGACACCTAGAGTAACCAGGGGCCTGCAGACAGGCCATACTGCATGGCCCTTTTATAAAGTTTTCCCCTTGTTCACCTAAAGAGCAAGTTTCTTTCAATGATCCTCCAATTCCCCACAGAAAAGCCAAAAGCCCCCTTTTCCTCCTGGTTTATTTTCACTTTCATTAGAGTGACTTTCAAACAGGACAGCAGTAGAAACTAACAAAAAGGAAAGGGGCTAAAAAGACACTTGTCATCTGACATGAGGTCCCACAGCCCTGGGGCTCTTATAGGCAATACTATATTATTTAAGCACACCATTTCCCCTCCCTATCCATTTGAAAACAAAATTGGGAAAGTGGGCCAAGGGTGAAGAAATTGCATCCAAACCTACTATATATTGTTCAACAAACACCTAGATAATTCTGTGTAGGAGCTTGGGACCCCAGAATCCGAATAGACAGCCACAGTGACCTCCTAACAGCTTATTCCGGAGAGGGCAGTGGGTTGATTAAAACCCTCTTCAAATTACACACCCTCCTATTCCTCAGAAAAAGTCTTGCCAGCTCCACCTCCTTGGAAATCAGTCACACAGACAGACCCCAGCCCAGGTCCCAAAGCCACTTGAAATTCAGGGTACTTACTGACTTTCTTTGTGATTGAGAGTCATTTTAAAACAAACAAGAGAAATTCGTGCCTTCCGGAGTAGGCAACCTTGGAGGCTGGCACACTTTCAGAGGGACAGCTTCCGGAGATCAGCTGGGTCCCGGAGGGCAGGAAACTGGAGGGGGTGGGGGGTCTCCTCAGAAATGTCAAGAGCTGAGCTGTGCTTCCAGGTCCTGATCAGCCCCTCCTGGGGTCCTGTGGGTGGTCCTGTCTCCTTGGCAGCGCCCTTGTCTTCTGCTGGCCACAGCTGCAGAGACTGAGCCCTCACAAAGCCAGCACGTGGAGAGCTGGGGAGGCAGGCAGGCGGGGCTCAGCCTGGGATGCCACAGACTGGTCCCCATAGCAACACGGCAAGGAGCTAGGCTGGTGGTGCGGGAGCTGGTGGTGAGTGGCGTCAATGGCCCCTGGGAAGCAGGAATCCAGGTGGCTTTGGGCTCCAAGAGGGCACAGGAGGGAAAAGCTTCTTACTTTTCTCGACACCATCATGTTTGTGTCACTTCTGACAGACTCTCGGGTCCTGAGGCTGTAGGGACCTTTAAACACTCTTAATATAACAAAGAACTCCTTTTCATGGTGTGGGGACACTTTACTCTGTGTTTAGGAAAGCTATAGTGAAATTGTACATTTTCTTAAGGAAATCTTTATATGGATACTGTGCCAGAGTGTATATACATGTGCAGTAAAAGAGTGGGTGATATGCACACTGTGTGGTGTGTAGGGCACATCTCATGTATGTCTGTTTGGCATGCGTGTGACATGTATCTGTGGTATAGGTATGTAGTGTATGTATATGGTGGTGTGATTTGGACAGTCTACACCGTGGTGTGTGCTTGTTATAAATGGGGAAGCCAGAATAAACCTGAGGCATCCCACAGCCCCGAGTGCCCACCAGCTGACCAGAACTCATGCAGCAGTAGCTCTGGGTGGCCAGTCCTGTCCAACCAACCATCTGCCTCCAAGTCCAGAGCTTCTTGGGTTTTGTTCATTTGTCTGTATGCCCACCATCTGCTTTACACATCTGGAATTCATTAGAACAAGGCCAAAGTCTCATAGATGTCCCTGAATGTCAGTGATAGGACAGAAAGTAAGGCAGTTGTATATCTAAGATGCTATTTGTGAAATTAAAATTAAGTGCAAGGAAGAGAAACTGTTCTAAAGAAAAAGTCTGTCCCTCCAAGGAGCATCCCGGGGGCTGGCACTTGCCCCACCTCTCTGTGGAGATATCTGATTGGTCTTGATGCTGGAGGAACCTGTGTCTCTGATGCAAGGCCCAGCTCACAGTCATTGCCTAGGTAAATTCGGTGAGTATCTACATATACTTTGTATTCTTTAACCAGGATCTACCCGACTTGTAGACAGTTTTGTGATGTTGATTCCTGTGCTCTCACTACTGAAAGACTCTTTCTACCCAGTCCTGGTCCCTGGTCTGTTCTTTCCTAGGCCTTCTCCACCTTCCCCCCATTCAAACCCAGACAGGGGATGGAAACGGGAGGAAACCAGTAATGGGGAACTTCTTTTTCCCCAGGATGCCAGGTTCTCTTCTCCAGCCCCGAACCACAGGCCCACCCAGCCTCAGCTGGCAACAGGATGATGACCACAGAGAGTGACTCATTTTTACATGGCCACACGGCTCTTTTAAAGAGGGATGGCGAACTTTTTGCCAGCCTAAAAATACCTCACCCTCCCAGAGCATGCAGACCTGTGCCTCTCAGATCGTGTTCTGTTCATTTAGCGGCTTATTTAGCTAATTGTTTTTATTTGTTTGAGGCATGTACTCGCTGTGGCTGAGGATGACCTTAAATTTCAGTGATTCTGCTTCCACCCCTAAGTACTGGGGCTATAGGTATGTGCCACAGTATCGAGTTTATGTGATGCTGGGGATCCAGGTCTAGGATCTCTGCACCCTAGGCAAACACTGGACTACACCCTCACTTCCAGATCCAGATTCCTTGTGCTTCTTTTTTTTTTTTTTAAATTTATTTGCTTTATGTATGTGGGTATTCTGTCTTCAGACACACCAGAAGGTGGCATCAGATCCCCATTACAGATGGTTGTGAGCCACCATGTGGTTGCTGGGATTGAACTCAGGACCTCTGGAAGAGCAGTCAGTGCTCTTAATGGCTGAGCCATCTCTCCAGCCCCAGATCCCTTGTTCTTTATGACCACATTTCTGATTTTTTCCTGAGTGTCATGTTAGGGAAGGGAAAACAATGATCTGATGACCTGTACCCCAATCTCAAAGCTGTAGCTGCCCACAAAGTGGTGGGGTCTCCTTGTGTGTGACCCTGCAGTGTTAAGCACGAAAGACTACGATCAGGGATGTGCTTGGCCCCCAGAAAGTGCTTACCTCTCAACCCTTCCCCCTGGAGGCAGCTCTGGCTTTGAAGCTGTCTTGTCCCTATCTGGCCTCAGCTATGTCGGGAAAATCCCTGAAAATAGCAGCATTGCCTTGAGGTCTGAGATGAACGTCTTTGTCTCCTGAGGAGCCCTTCATTTCTGAGGCACCGCATGTCACGTGGTCACCAAAATAACCAGAGGGTGACACAGCAACACAAGGAGTCACTCAAAATAGGCAGGGCGGCAGAGCTGTGGTTAACACTTGGAAAAAAACAGTTTCTGGAAATGTGGGGCAGGCAGAACACATGGGGGACAGGGCAATGGGAAATGCTCTTTCTTGTTCCTCCAGCTGTGATGACAAATAAAATATGGATGGAAGGGAATTTCCTTTGTTTCTGGAACATTCATTTTGATAATCATCAATGGCTTCATTTAGTTGCCCAAATTCAGATCCTTTGATACTAAACTAACCCATCTCTCCAGAAAGAAAAGAATGGCTGCTGGGATGTAGCTCAGTTGGTAGAGTGCTTGCCTAGCATTTAGAAAGACCTGGGTTCGAACTCCAATACTACACACACCAGGAATGTTGGCACATTGGTGGACACACCAGGGTCAGAAGTTGGAGATCATTCTTGGCTACATAGTGAGTTGAACGATAGCCTGGCCTTCATGGGACCCTGTGTCAAAAATAAGAAAAAAGCCTGCTTTGAGATTCCTAAAAGAAGATGGGGGAGGGGAGGGGACAGGCAATACAGCAAGGTCTCTTTTCAAAATTCACTCCAAATTCTACTCCGCAAAAGAAGCTTCCAGTGGTGCTAACCACGTGTCACACAGAACTCCTCCCCCCAGCCCCCCAGAGGATCGGAGCCTATAGTAGACTTTTAGTTCAGAATCTAAATTTGAGGTTTAAGGAGTATGGGTTTCCCTGTGGACACAGAAAAATGTGGGTCATGTTTTAACTCTGAGCTTCATCTGCAGGGTTTGAAGAGACCTCCGCAGCTGGCCATGCCTGTGGGGCATTTCTCCTCTGCTACAGAAGGGCAAGAAGGCTAGAGAGCCGAGTGTACAGAGAGCTGGCACACCCTCTTTCCTTCCTTCCTTTTTCTCTCTCCTCCTCCTCTTCTTTATTATTATTCCCCTTCCCCCTTCTTGTTCCTCCTCTTCCTTCTTTTTCTTCCCTCCCTTTTCCCTGTGAGTGTGTGTGTGTGTGTGTGTGTGTGTGTGTGTGTGTGTTTGCACAGGCACACACATACCACAGTGTACACATAGAGATCAGAGGACAACGTTTAGGGCGTCAGTTCTCACCTTTCTCCTTGTTTGAGACAAGTCTCCCTCGTTTCTACTTCTGGGTTGTAAACTGCAGGACAACTAGCCCTTGAGTTTCCAGGTCCCTTTCCTAGCTCAGCTTTCCAGCTCCACATGAGTGCTAGGATTACAGATGTGAGGGCCTGGTGTACACAAAATATTCACAGTGATCAGTCAAGTAAGCAATTATTTGATTTTTATTCAATATATATAGCAATATTTTATATCTGTCTTTTGCTCTCTCATACAAAACGCAAATTCTGGATTTTTTTTTTTAACATATCTCCTACTGCCTAGGCCTCTTGAGTAATGAGATTCCAGTTATATACCATCATGCCTACCCAAATTCTGTTTTGCGTGTATTTTCCTCTTCTGGATATTGATCATTCCATCTTGTGTTGGCACAGGCTGATGGTGTGGCTTAGAGGTAGAATGCCATTTCTGGCCTGTGAGCCTGGGTGGGTCTGATATATTATATATCTCAGGGTTGTGCCCCAGTGCTGAAGGTTGGTCCCAGCTCAACAGATTAGCTTGGGAGGAGTTAATGTTACCACTCTTTCTCCTCTGAATCAGAGCCATAGGTGGTCACCAAAGATGAGGACCCAAGTTGATTGTGCTAGGCAGTCCAACCCGTAGTTCCTATTTGTCTTGTAAAATGTTACAAGCATAGGCAAACGCTACAAGAAAATAGTTATAGCTCAGTTGATAAGAGTGCACGAAGCCCTGAGTTCCATCCCAGGCACCAAGTAAACCAGGCATAGTGGTAACTCCAGCTGCTGGGAGGTAGAGGGAGGAGAATTGGGAATTCAATGTCACCCTCAGCTGCATGAGTTTGAGGCCAACCTGTCTCAGACGGAAGTGAGCAAGAAATTCTGGCAGATAGCTTAACGAGTAAAGGTACTTAAAGCACAAGCCCGATGAGCTGAATTCAAGTCTCCAGAACCTACGCGAAAAGCTAGATGTGGTAGCACAATCTGAAGTACAAACGCCTTGCGGTACGGAGAGCATGCGTGCCAATTTAGAAACCAACACACAAACACGTCAGCGAAGGGTTAAGGAAGCAAGAGCTTCAGAGAAGGCAAAGTGACAAAGTGACAAAGTGACAAAGGTGTTTTTCTCTGAGGAAGAAGGGAGAGGCTGGACCTGGAGAGAATACACTGCGGGAACTGTGGATTTCAAAATGACATTGTTCTTAAAGCCTGCAATACAAATGACTGAGTGTGGGGGGGAGGGAGAGAGAGAGGGAGAGAGAGAGAGAGAGAACACAAACACTTCCAACACAGGCCCTAAATTTTCCATTATAGAGTGTTTTTGTGTGTCCCCAGGCCTTTTTCCCCCTTAAGATTTCTTAAGATTTCTACCCATAATAAGAACTGGACAATGGGGTTTGTTTGCTTGTTTGTTTCCTTAAGTTTCCTTTTGGTGAAAACAAAGAAACAAAGAAACAAATAGAAAGGTCATTCCCTGGCTCGAGGCATCGAGTGGCCAGTACTCTGGAGCCTTGGCCCATGAGCCTGGATATCTGATGTCTGCAAGGGTTGTTTTTGGAGATGACACCATTCTCCTAGAATCTCACACCCTTCTTGGTCAAACTCCAAAGAAGGTGTCCCCCATTCACCTCTCCTTTTCCTATGCAATAAGCACCCTGAGCCAGGCCAGCTGTACCCTGATCATACTGGCTGGATCCGGGAGGCGTCCTGTTCTCAGGCCAGAGGCCCAGCTGTTCTTAGACATGGCTGAAATAAAACCTGCTCTCCAGGTTCGACTTAGCTGGATAGGCGACCTTTGGAGACCTTCTCTGCCAGGTGTTAAGGGTAATTTCTGTGGCCTGCTGGGCCCTGTGACATGAGAATACTGGCCAGGCTGTATATGCAAAAGAGAAGAGGCTCATTCAAGCTTCTTCCCTTTCCCCCAAGGTTTCTTGGCTCTTCGTGGTGTTTCTCATCTCCAATTTTATATCACTCAAAGGAACTTTAAAGTTTAGAGAGTGGGGCTAGAGAGATGGCTTGGCAGTCGCAAGCACCTGTTAACCCTTGCAACGGACCCAAGTTCGGCTCCCAGTGCTCTGTAATTCCATTCCCAGAGGACCCAAGACCATGTTCTGGACTCCCTGGGCACTGCACTCACATGTACAAACCCACACCTAGATACACACATATACACACAATTTTCCCATTTATTTATTTATTTGTTTGTTTGTTCGTTCGTTCGTTCGTTCATTCATTCACTCACTCACCTTACATCCCAGTCACAGCAACCCTCCTTCTATCCCCCCTCACATGGTCTCTCCTCCACCCCCTCTCCTCTTCTCCTCTGAGATGGGAGAGACTCCACCCTGGCACGTCAAGTCACTGCAGGACTAGGTGTATCCTTGTCCACTAAGAATAGACAAGTCGGTCCAATTAGGGGCATACAATTTAAAATAAAACTAAATCTTTTAAAAATAGGTTTTAATCATTAGTATGACTTTTATTTGGTTACATCCTACAATGCCAAGTATTTTTTTAAAGATTTATTTTATTTATTTTATGTGTATGAGTACACTGTAGCTGACAGATGGCCGTGAGCTATCATGTGTGTGGTTGCTGGGAATTGAACTCTGGACTTGTGCCGGCCCCGCTCACTCCAGTGTAATTCACTATAGTTGTCTTTAGACACACCAGAAGAGGGCGTCAGATCTCATTATAGGTAGTTGTGAGCCACCATGTGGTTGCTGGGACCCGAACTGAGGACCTTCGGAAGAGCAGTCTTATCCGGTAAGCCATCTCGCTAGCCCGCCAGGTATTTTTTTTAGTATAAAATTATTTAGTGGCCAGGTGGTGGTGGCATATGCTTTTAATCCCAGCACTTGGGAGGCAGAGGCAGGCGGATCTCTGAGTTCGAGGCCAGCCTGGTCTACAGAGTGAGTTCCAGGACAGCCAAGGCTACACAGAGAAACTATGTCTCGAAAAAACCAAACCAAACCAAAAAAATATATATTATTTAGTGTGTGTGTGTGTGTGTGTGTATGTGTGTGTGTATGTGTGTGTATGTGTGTGTGTATGTGTGTATGTGTGTGTGTATGTGTGTGTGTGTATGT
>JADRCD010225277.1:0-12901 GCA_019843815.1 Montemys delectorum | reverse complement strand
TGTGTGTATGTGTGTGTGTATGTGTGTATGTGTGTGTGTATGTGTGTGTGTATGTGTGTATGTGTGTGTATGTACACTTGCAAGCACATGTGTGTATGTGTGTATGTATGTGTGTATGTATGTGTGTATGTATATGTGTGTGTGTGTGTGTGTGTACACTTGCAAGCACATGTGTGTACGTGTATGAGATTGCTGTTGAAAGTCTTCTCAATTACTTTCCATAGAGATGTCACCATTTTGGTGGTCCAGATTGAACCTAAGGCCTTGAACTTGCTTGGCAAATGCTCTACCACTAGCCTCTCCCAGCTCTACCTTGTTTTTGAAACAAGGCCTCTCACTGAACCTGGAGCTGACCAGTTCAGCTAGACTGGCTAGCCAGCAATCCCCAAGGATTCTCCTGTCTGTGTTCCCAGCCCTGGGATTACAGGCATGCACTGTTATATCTGACTTAACAAGAAAATTAAGAACATTTTATACCCCAGAAGGTGTCAGAAACTCTCTTACAAGCATCCCATCTCTACTCAGCTAGAGTTCTCCAAGTCTTCCTATTTGTCAAACCCAGGTGGGCACCTAGTTGAGTCCCCAGGGCACACACCTACTAGATCCCCTTGATCTTTGATCTTGGAAGGGTTCTTCAGATGGGTGTCAATAGTGAGTTACACAGGGCTATACTCACTTGGGTATTCTGTCAATAACCGACTTCCCCTGTGCTGTCTGCTACAGCCAAGTCACTGGCCACAGCTTATAAGTCAGCGAAATCCTAAAACAAGGGCTTTTAGCATTGCACAATCCTTCCACCACTGCAAGGAAAGCAGCCCGCAGTTGTCCCATCTGGTGCCTTGGCTCTGAGTTTCTCCTTAGTAGGTCATAGTATAGTGGTCTTGGGGTCAGATGTTAGCCATTCACTATAAAATAGCTATCTCTAAATTAAGTGGCTCTACAGTTCAGTGGGGATTGCTCGTGGGGTACCATCACTGCGCCCATAGACCTGGAAGACCCCCAGATGGTTCTCTAGTCATCCTGTGGTGTGCTCAAGCATCCACTTGCATCCGTCACGGGATGTACCTTCTCATTGTGGATCTCTTCTCCGCACTGTCTTCCCCAGAGTGTCTCTTTGCCGTCACTCATGCATCATGAGGATTCAGATTTCAGGATTATTTTAGGTCCCTCAGACTTAGTGGAGTTCCAGATAATGTCCACTTGCAAGCCAGTAATTTTGTCTCTAACAATAGATATCATACATAGCAACGGACAGGGGCCTTGTCCAAAATTCCAGCACTCACCACTGGGTGGCACTCGTGGTCTCCTGACATCAACCCCAATCTAAGGTCTACCTTTGTTACCTTCGTGTGTGTGTGTGTGTGTGTGTGTGTGTGTGTGTGTGTGTGTGTGCCACATGATGCTCTGAAGAGAATTTTTTTGGTAGTAACATTGCAATGCCTAATATTATCATTAATTAATGCAATCATCTGTCTGCCTGGGAGGTATTATATGTTTCAAATTAGTGGCATATAACAATGTTCATGGGATGATGTAATTCTGTATGTTCTCAGTTCATATGGGCTGAGGAGCAAGCTTATGTGTTTGCTATCTCACTACAGGGAGTGAGGAGGTCTCTAATCTGATGTAGCACCCATCCTACACACAAGTTCTCTTCACAGAAATCCGTTCAGACACTCCTGCACATTCTCAGCTCAGTCTCCTCAAGCCTCTGTGTTCTCATATCCTTCCCATCCAACTGGAGCCCGGGGCAGGACTTCACCAACAAGGGGTTCCAATTCCAGTTTATAGGGTCCCACATCCAAGTATGGCAGAAAAGTTCTCTGACCCCTGGCAACTTCACTCACACATTTGAGGGTATTTGGAAGTGGAGCCTTTAGGACGTTGTGGAGGTGGGGTTCCTGTGTAGTCAGGGACTCCCCAAGAGCTTGCTCCCCACTCCTTACCCACTCCTCTCTCTATCCACCTCCTTTCCCTCTTTCGATTGTGGGACATGTAAAAAAATTGACTCTGCTTTTTCTTCTCTATTTCATGTTTTGTGCTGTCGTTTCTATGCACAGATTAAATAAGACAGAACTCTGCTTCAAAAACTTGTAAAGAAGCCCCTTGGCAGAAATTAGAATTCCTCCAGGGTCAGAACTTTTTTGAAATCAAAATATGAGTGCAAGGTTGCACTTAGTGCTGACGTTTTCATTCTGCATACCCGCTGCAGGGCTGGACACCAGCCAATTGTGTATTAATGAAGCCTAGCGCCAACCCCTCGGGACTGAAACCCCAGTGGGACCCATGCTGGGAGGGCTTGACATTCTTGATCTGGCATAGGTACTCACTCTTCTCCAAAAATAAAACCTTTTGTCTTGATGAAATACTTTGGATTGTATGGCCATTTTATTAAGATTCATTTCTAACCTAGTATAGAAGCCAGAGAAAACTTCCATGTGGTCGTGGTGAGAACACAATTTTCTGCTCAAACACAGATCTTGGCCAAGGGTAGAAGCCATCTTGGCTCCGAGTATAAGCTGGCAAGCCTTTGGCTGAATGCTCAACTGTGAAGTCACAGAGGCCAAAGCCAGGAAGCAAGGTTTAGGCATAAAAATAAAACAAAACAGCCACACATCATCAGGGAGACAGAGTTTGGAAACAACACACACACACAAACAAAAACACTATCTGAGTTGGTACAATGCTGTACTTCAAATGCCAAGTATTTAACAAATGCTCAGAAAAAAAGAAATCCAGAGGAATTGTGTCCCATTGTTTCCAGACACTGGATTAACAGACAAACTTCAATGCAGCTGTTCTAAAGAAGTTCAAAGATTAAGTTTTGAAAAAAGTTAAGTAGCTAAAAAATATGCTGGACAGTAATAATTCAACAAATAGGGAAATTCAACAACAGGTTATGCAGAAGAACCAAGAGGAGATTCTGGTTTGGGAACTGAGGAGCCTAAGAACAGAAGAGAAGCACTTCCTAAAGACACCAAAGGCAGAACGAACAATTGCCAACTTAAAGGTGGATCAATAAAAATTGGTCAGTCTGAAAACAAAAAGAAACAGAGATATTCCCAGCCAAGAGCACAGGCTCTCTGTATCTAATATCAGCAGTTTCCATAAATCTATGGTGTGGTGCCATTAGGGCATTTCCAAAGCACTCAGTGGATGGGGCTTTTGCATTTTTTTGTTGTTTCACTGTTTTATTTTCTCCAGATTCACAAGTATTCTTTGGGGAAAAGACTTACTAATCCCCTAACTATGTTGTGTCAAGATTGATGATTACAGGGTGGGGAACATGGCCTGGTCAGTAAACAGCTTGCCGTGTAAGCATGAGGACCTGAGTTCAGATCCCCAGGGTGTGTCTGGGGCTCATTGGCCTGCCAGTCTGGCTGAAATGATGCACTGTAGGTTCATTGCTGAAAAGGAAAAGGAGGGTTGTTGAGAGAGACACTGAAGCAGAGACTTAAGGGTTCTTTGGAAAGTTGTTTGGACGGTGTTTTGCTGGGGCAGACACATAAAGGAACATTTCATTAAAATGGACACAGGTATGCAAGGCTAAGGTAGACTTGTGAAGGGATGTTTTCCTGAAGCAGACACAGGAGAGAGTATGTTCTGCTAAAGCAAGCACGTGAAAGGACACGTGATGAAGGATTCTTTGCTAACAATACACACGTATTGGTCCGCCTTGCATTTGTGTAGTTGAGCTGCATTTGTTGGGACTCCACAGAGAGAAGAAACACATCAAAAAACTTCTGGTGGTGTGCTGCAGCTCCTTGATGATTCCTTGGACTCTGGCTTGTTGGATGCATGTGCTAAGGCAAGTCACCTGCTGAGGCAAAACCTGGGCTGAGGCAAGGCACGTGGAGGACATGTGATGTTTGGAGGGTATAAATAGGACTTGAGCCTTCACTGATCTTCGCTTCCCTGAGAAAGGCACAGCCGAGAACTTCTCCTGGTGTTTCTCTGGGTCCCTCCTGCTGACTTGAGCTGAGGCTGAAGCCTGGCTGTTCCTGCTAGGTTGTGTTACCAATGTTACTAACCCAACTCTACTGAACTGGACTGCTGGTGTATCCGTGAGGTGTTTGGGAGTGGATCAAGCTGCTGCTGCTGACCTGTGAATGGAACTGTTGATTTCCAGACAGCACAGACCAGAGTTGCTCCAAAGAACCTTTCTAAACAGGTCCAATTCTGCTGTATCCTTTCTTTCCCACTACCTCTGGTGGGTGGTGGGCTACAAGGGAAGTTAAAGCATTTAAGAACCATCATCAAAAATAGGATTTGAAAAAAATTAAAGTTACAAGACACTTGATATAGACCTCTGGGCTTTCAATCATACCCCACAGTCCCACTTGAACACACACACACACACACACACACACACACACAACACACTCCTATGTACCCACACAACAAAACTGCAAATAACATCTTGTTTGTAATTTTATCGATCCATCTATTTATTTTTGCAATACTATGGGTTAAACCTAATGCTTTATGCCTAGTAAGAAAGCTCTCTACCACTACATAGTATCTCCCGCACTCTACTGACTTTATCTTTCAAACCAGAGACCCACTGAGATGCCCAGGCTCTCCTCAAACTATCTGGGTAGCCCAGGCAAGCCTTGACCTTTTAATCTCTTGCCTCAGCCTCCCAAGTGCTAAGATTATGGGAATGTACCACCACATCTAGATCCAAATAACATTTTTATTGCAAAAACTCTATTCTATGGTGACTGGAGAGATGGTTCAGTGGCTAAGAGTGTTTGCTGCCCTTCCAAAGGACTTCCAGCAACTGTCTGTAACCCCAGCTCCAGGGGATCTAACATCATTTTCTGGCCTCCTTGGGCCACAAAATATGTAGTACAAACAACGTAAGCTTACCCCTGACTAGCTTATAAGTAGATGAGACTCAGACTATAGTTACTTGGCTTTGACAAAGGTGGGGGTAAGCCCTAATCTACTTTTCTAACTGCTGGCCTGGCTACCTCCACAGCAATATACCTCAGATACTTGCTGTTTCTCCTGGTCATGTGCTCATGGTCCATCTCTTCATGGCAGCCTCCTTCTTCCTCCTCCCTGTTCTCCTTTCTCTTTCTTCTGCCCCACTCAACCAGGTTACTCAAAAACCCACCTACCTCTAACCCCCTCTAGTAATTGGCTATAGCCATTTTTATTTAACCAGTAGTTTGAAATTAAGGAGCAAGGTTTGCACAACAGAAGCTGATAAACGTGAGAATTCACTTATAGACCTAGATCCTTGGGTGCAAGATTTAGCATTACAGTACATAGCAACAGACCAAACTTTAACATACATGGCATACATTCACACAGACACACACGCAGACATAGAAATAAAAAAAAATCTGAAACAAAACCGTATCTTCCCTTGTTATCTATTTTCACTCATAAACCACTTCTACAATACTTATTCCTCTATAAGGAATAAGTTGCAAGGGCTGTCAAGCTGACAGCTACATCTTTCAGTGACCTTTCCTTTTAGAATGATGGATATGGATCCTACCAGTGAGGTGCGACTCCTAGTAGAGAGAAGGAAGAAAGTCTACTTGATGGTCTATGACGTGCAGGCTCTGGCTGATGTAAACCTTACAAGGACTTGTCTCACTGAGCACTCACCCAGCTTCATGGGTCTAGGCAGCTGTGACCTTGGTCATGACATTCTATAGGTTTTTGTTGCATAGTTGAGACACCACAGCTGCAGCATGACATTGAGATCCAGATACAGCTCCCTGACACCTACTTTTTTGGCTTTGTCATTTCATAACTAGCCCGTGTTAAATCTTCCTCTGTCGGCAACGTCAAGAATTATTTTGACTTCTGAACTACAACCTCACTGCACAATCACACTTTATGGGAGTGTGTTACTTAGCCAGGTGGGAAGTCTTTAAGGCACTGGGAGGTGTGCCCATTGA
Organism: Montemys delectorum; assembly: GCA_019843815.1. NCBI lineage: Eukaryota > Metazoa > Chordata > Mammalia > Rodentia > Muridae > Montemys > Montemys delectorum. The sequence goes on along the minus strand of JADRCD010225277.1, from coordinate 6,980 downwards.
AGGGAAGACCGAGACCCTGCCCCTTCCTGCCTCTTCTTAATTTCATGAGATGAACAGTCTCATTCCATGTGAACCGTTGTTTCACCACAGGCCCCAGAAGCAAAGGGCTCAACCAGTCATGGTCTGAAACCTCCAAAACTGTGAGTGGAAGGAGACCCTCTCACTTTTTAACCTGAGTGCCTCAGGTCATTTGTTACAGCAATAGAAAGATTACATACCCATGAGTCTCTAATAAGGACTTAACAAAGGTTGAACGAAACCTAAGATAAAGTAGATTCTCAACAAATAGTAGCTACATTTTTTCTTTTGTATTTTGAGTGTGTGTGTGCGTGTGTGTGCGTGTGTGTGTGTGAAGTGTTATACAAGTATGCATGTCCTTGTAGACACTAGCTGTATTAGATCAGCCCCCTCCACACACATATGAGCTCATTTAATCTTTATTACCGCCTCACAGGCCCCATTAGCAATTAGAGCTTCTATATGATTGGGAGTAGGGGTACGCAATTCAGTCCATAGCAACAGGAATAATTGCTATCAAGTGATAGCTGGTAGATGTGTGACACTCTCCTTGCTCATTAAAAATTAAAGTCAGGGCCTTCACACTTGCAAGGCAAGTGCTTGCTATTAACCTCAGCTGGCCTGCAATTCACTAAGGAGTCCAAGCTGGCCTCCCATGCCTGGCTTGTTATTTTCATTACAAGTACCTACAGCTGGGGACGGAAAGATGGTTCGGTGCATAAGAATGCTTCCTATACAAGCATGAGTCCTTGAGCTTGAATCCCCTGAACCTACTTAAAAAGCCAGACATGTCTGCATGTGCCTATGTCCCCAGTCTTGAGGAGTAGAGGCAGGCAGATCTTAAGAGCTGGCTTGAATAATTTAAAATATATAAACATAGCAATAAAAGAAAATAAGAGTAACGAAGCTCTTGGCGTGCAGCTGGAACTGTGTGGTTCAGCATGTCCTGAACTTAAAAGAGCAGACTGTTAAAACCACAGGAACATCCTTGCTAAGCAGCTTCTATGGGAAGGTTTAATTATGGATATGTCCAATTACACTCCACTCAATGCTCCATCACTTTCTAACTCCTGTGCTACATTTGGCTCTTATCTGTTCTCTTGAGATCGTCTTAGTCTGAGTATCTGAGTGGAATCCTCAGGCAATAGTTACCACTGTGTATCTCTTTCCAACACTATTCATTTTAGTTGATGTTAGTAGCTTAAAACTGGCTGTGGATGAAGTATTTAAAGAAATCATAAGATTGTATAAATTGGGGCTTTTTTATTATTTATTTCTTAGGTGGGCAAGCATCTGCCTATATGTATATGAATGCACTGTATGTGTGCCTGGTGCCCTAGGAGGTCAGAAGGTGTCGGATCCCCTACATCTGAAGGTATGGATCATTGTGAGCCACCATCGGGAAACAAACCTAGCTCTTCAGCAAGAGCAATAACTTCTCTTAACCACCAAGCTTATCTCTACAGACCCTGCAACTTTAATTTTTAATGGGTGCATTGACTGTCAGACACCTACCAACCAGTTTGATAAATACCATTCTGTTGCTATGGACTGAATTGGGTTCCCCTGCTGCAATCACATAGAAGAAGCTCCAGTCCCTAATGAGGCCTATGAGGAGGCAATAAAGATGAGACGAGCTCATGTGTGGTGAGCAGCAGATCTAATAGGGCTGATGTCCCGTCAAGGAGAGAAGGTGGGGACTGCAGAGATAGCTTAGTGGTTAAAAGAACTTGATGCACAACCATGCGGCAAGAGTTCTGGTCCTAGCACCCAATAACAATCCTGGTGCTCCATGAGCATCTGTAATCTCAGCTTGAGGGAAAGCAGAGACAGGAGAATTACTGGGGCTACACACACACACTCACTTACACACACTCACACACACTCACATGCACACATTCACACTCACACACATACTCACACACACACTCACACCCACCCACACACACTCACACACACATACTCACACTCACACACACACTCACACACACTCACACACACATACACACACTCACACACATACTCACACTCATACACACTCACTCACACACACTCACACATACTCACTCACATACACACATACACACACTCACACTCACACATATACTCACACACTCACACACATTCACACATACTCACACTCACACACACTCACACTCACACACTCACATACACATACACTCACACACACACTCACACACATACTCACACTCATACACACACTCACACTCATATACACACTCACTCACACACACACTCACATACACACACTCACTCACACACACACATACTCACTCACATACACACACTCACACTCACACACATACACACACTCACACTCACACACACTCACACTCACACACACTCACACATACACACACACACACACACATACACACTGTCAGCATCCCCTTTTTAAAAGAAGGGGATAGTAGAGAACTACCTCTGCTTTATAAACATAAATCCAGATCCAGCAGATTGCTGTTTATGAACGGGAAGGACGACTTCCCCAAGTCTGGGCCATGCTGGCACCTGGGTGATGCAGGACTGTGAGAAAATAGACTTCTGGCTTTTGGACCCTCTGTCTATGGTGCAGTCATGAGCATGAGCAAACAAACGTGCACAGTGCTGTTAGTGTTGTTGTTATTAGAGTGCAATGTTGGTGCACAAGAGAGCTGCTCTCCTTCTCCCTAGTCTCCGCCCTTCATGCTCCCACCTCATCCCTCACCTGGGGATGGAAATGGGAGGTAGAGGTAGAGGCAGAGCTCTGTGAGCTCAAGGTCAGACTAGACTACAGAGTGAGCTCCAGAGACACACTATTTAGAGAGACTATCAAAAAGAAAAAAGAAAAGAGATAAAGGAAAAAGGAAAAAGGAAGAGAAAAAGAAAGAAGAAAGAAAACAAAAGCCCTTCACTCCTACCTCTTTCTTAGATGGGGTCCTCACACTACACATGGCCTACGGAGGTCCCAGGTGCCGTGTGCAGGGCTCTGTGGCCGCAGCTTGGTGCCGTGTGCAGGGCTCTGCAGCTGCAGCTTGGTGCCGTGTGCAGGGGCTGAGCCCCGGTCACTGGATCTCCCCCGCTGTATATTTGTTTGTTTTTTATGTTGGAATTATGACTTTGTTTCTATTTTCACCCTTTATTTGGAACACAGGGCAACATTTAAGTTTTAGATTTTTAAATTAATTAACATGGTAATAAAAGTATGGCCTGAATTTGGAGAGTAAGTGGTTTTCCAGTTTGGAGATAGAAGGTGCAAGATCATCTCCAAAGGAGAAGAGAACACATACTCAGCGAGCCACCAAAGGGTTCCCACTCACTGAGGGCAAGCAGTGCAGTCCAGCTAACCGTCCATGATCTTTGTCACAGCAAATCAGTCTCCAATTGTTCAAAGTAATTGAGGTACAAGAGAGACAGCAGCTCCAGACTGACTTATTAATTGATCTGGATGACTATGAAGTGTCCCCGTTCCAGACTGACTTATTAATTGATCTGGATGAATATGAAGTGTCCCCGTTCCTGAGGTGGCAGAAATCTTCAGAGTGCCTTTTGGAGCAGGGAACCTTTCATGTGTTCCCAGTTGTTCTACGGTGCATAGCAACTGGTGAGTGTCAGTCCTGCCAGGCCACTGAGTGCTATTCCTCAGAGACCACCTGTACATTTATACAATGCTCCCGTCATGGCTCCAGCTGCTACTGTGTTGAGGTCATCTTCTGCACTCCGTGTTTTCTCAATGATAACACCAAAGGCACTATAGACCAAAGCCAAGGAACCTAGAGTATTAGCCTGAAGTGCCCCTTATCTAATCACTATATGGAAGATCTGTACATTTCTTGTTCAGTCCTAAACGACGACCATTCATTGCCCCGAAGGCAGCCGCTGCGATGCAACATTCTCCAATGGTAAAGAAAGCTAGCTCAAATCTGCCTTGAGTTTTATTAGCTCTAGTTGGCAAAATAAATTCATCAGTATCCTGAATAAGATAGTGTGGATCCACATTTAAATAAGGAGACAGGGGTTTCATACCAGTCAGTGCGGGTCACTGGCCAAATCAGTGTTCGAGTAACCCACTCCTCCTACTCCTAAGAAGCCAGCTAACCTGCTAGTGGATTTGTTGCCACTTCCTCTGCCACTCTCCATGAGGTCCCAGCAAATGGTGATGGACTTCCCACCACCACTTCAGGCTAGGGTCGTGCTCTTCGCCATGGTCCCAGCAGCAACAGCAGGAAAACCAGCATTGCTACCTTCACACGGTGACCTCTCTCCCAGTATCATCCTTTGAAGGAGAGATTTTTGATTCATATTCTGTGTGTGTGTGTGTCTGTCTGTCTGTCTGTCTGTCTGTCTGTCTGTCTGTCTGTCTGTCTCCCCTCCACACCCCCCACTGCCCCTTAGGCTCAGATGTCATACCTATGAAACCACTGCTTAATCCAAGGCCACAAAAATCTAGCCGCTCTATGCTTTCTTCTGGAGTATTATAATGCTAATTAGGTCTTTAATCCTAGTTGGGCTAATTTTGCATCTGACCCAGGTGGTTCCCACTTTGCTCTTTGATATCTATTTTTTTCTGGAGCATTTGCTCACCATAAAGGCATGGGCTAGTTTCTAGGCTCTCAGTTCTATCCCATTGCCTGACAGAGAGAGCTACCTGGGATTCTGATAGGGTCCATGTTGAATCCGTGCATCAGTTAAGGAGTAGGTCAGAGCTTTCCAGGACAAAAGGTTCTCTGTAAAGCTGGGAGAGGCGCTGGCACACAGCCTAACTGTTGGGTGATAGTCCCAACGGGCTGTCTCATACAGAGCTATCTTGGCTCAAGCCACAGGACCCCATGCCCCCAGACACATGAGGAAAGATGTGGAGGGCAGGGCAGGAATACCCGAGGGAAAGGAGTATCCATCTGCTTATCAGCCAGGCGTAAGTGTGTGTGTGTGTGTGTGTGTGTGTGTGTGTGTGTGTGTGTTATATGTAGTTCTCAGAACAACTTGTGGAAGTCAGAAAGTCAGTCACATGGGTCTGGAGATTGGATTCAGGTCATCAGTTTGGAACAAGTACCCTTACTTTCTCAACCATTTCACTAACCCAAGATATTAATTCCAAGGCACAGGCCTCAGAGCAGGATAAATGGTAGTAAGGATGTTAAGGTCTCCAGTATTACCATTAGTAATGTGTCCGAGCTCTCCAGGGCCTGACACAGGGGTTTGCTGAATGAGTGAGATTTAGATTTAAGCCCATAACTATTTGCCATCATATGTCATGAGTGTTCAGGAATGCTATGTCATACCTGGTTCTTCTAGGTTAGTCAAGCATACCCAAGCAGGCTGCTGCCTGAAGAAGAGAGAGCACTTTGCTCCTGGGCCATCAAGGAGGAGCTCGCATGGACCAGGACAGCTCTCCAGGCAACAGTGAGCACATAGAGCCTGACAACATGCTCCGTATTGGTAAGTCCTCACCAGCATCTCTGTGCAGGACCGGCCAGCTTTGTTTGGGACGCTTTACATACTCGAGCCTTTGTTTACAACTGCACAGCAGGCTGGTATGGAGAAATTCACTCCTCTTTGCCCCTAAGACCACCAGTGGGTAAGAACACTGCATTTCTGGCTAGTAGTAGTCCTCACCACTAGCTTCAAGTTCTTCTCTCCCAGGCTGCCTCCATCCTCATGTATGTCCTCTGCCTCATCACCAGAGGGCATACCTTTCCAGGGAGTGGTGATGGGTTAGGGAGAAGAATCCTTGGGAACCTGGCCGGTGCCCCAGATATGGGCTAGAAAATGCTGGGCCCTGTCAAGGTTCCTGCCCTCCTGGAGCTGACATCCTAAGGTGACCCACCCACCATGTAAGAATACACACACAACGGAAGGAAGCAAGTAAACACAGAAGGAGAATCAACACTCAAGTGGGTGGAGTGAGGAGGCCCTTCTAGAGCATGTGCAGTCTTAGAAATGGTTTCAACATCTTTGTTTTGGGAAGGGAGGGGAGGGGAAGAGGTGATGTGAATGATTCAGGCAGAGGTGATGGGCCATTGAGACAGGCAGGTAACTCTCACGCAATATTTGCTGAGGGCATGAATGGATGAGAGAGTGGGAAGTCAAGGGCAATATCAAGGATTTGGTAACAGGCTTCAGTTTCCTTGTTCATAAAACAGTGGTGTGACCCAACATTATTGATAGTGCGGAATGAGCTGGTGCCGGTCAAAGACTTGGCAAGGCTTGTGACCCAGGGAGTACTAAAGAGGTGGCCTCTCATCTGCAAGTTGGAGAAGATCTATCCACATCATCCTTGAATGTGGAATCCTCTGGATCTCTCTCTCCCTCTCCCTCTCCCTCTCTCTGCTGTCATCTCTCCTCAGAGAAGTATTTCCTGGTTGCCCCACTCCTACCAGTGACAACTAGATTCTAGAAACCTTCCTCCAGTTCCTAACCTTGTTGGCCAGCACTGTCCCTGCTGAAGGAAGCCCAAAATGGTAGTGACCCACCATTTGTATCTTAATGTGCCTGCCATCACCTTTATCTTCAAGTTCAAAGTTCCCTGGTCAGGTTCTCACTAGAAACTCATGGCTCTCCGCCTCCCTACTCACACCTGCCTCCTAGTTGGGTTCAGGTCAGGGTGGAGAGGTTCCCAGGCAGTCAGGATAGGTGCGGGTACTGTAGAGTTCCTCCCTCACGTGTGTGCGTCTGATATGTGGGCCTCAGTGTAGAGCCAGGGCTGTTCTAGAAAATTAGGCTGGTTGGCTAAAGAGAAGGGGGAATAACACATTTATTTATATAGCTCTCTCTTGTTTTTGAGACAGGGTCTCTCTATTTAGTCCTGGCTGGCCTGGAACTTGATATGTAGACCAGGCTGGCCCTGAAATCCTCTGCCTCCCAAGTGCTGGGATTAAAAGGTATGTTCCTTGAGAGCTTGTTTGGAGGTTCTAGCAGGGGAGCGCAGCTACTCATATACCGAAGACTGGTTCTCCTCTATT
>JADRCD010225276.1:0-33400 GCA_019843815.1 Montemys delectorum | reverse complement strand
TCTATTCACAGCTACATACTGAGACCCTGTCTGAATAAATATAAAATGTACACATGATGAACCTCAACACAAACCTGGCGTCAGAAGCAGGAATGCAAATCCTACTGATCAACCTGAAAACATCAACTTCAGACAAGCAGCTTAAAAAACAACAAACAAACAAACAACAAACAAAAACCCCACAAAACGGGCGGTGGTGGCGTACCCTTTAATCTCAGCACTTGGGAGGCAGAGGCAGGTGGGTTTCTGAGTTCGAGGCCAGCCTGGTCTACAGAGTGAGTTCCAGGACAGCCAGGACTACACAGAGAAACGCTGTCTCAAAAAAAAACAAACAAACAAACAAAAAAAACCCACAAAAGTATTTGTTCAAAAAAGATCCCTGTGGCCAGACGCACCCTGACGCACCCTTGAATCTTGACACACATTAAACAATGTGAATGGTTCCGTCACTGGTGTGGAGACCACTGAATAATAATGTGAATTCAGTGCAGAAACAGATTTTTGGTTTGGGAGAGGTGATAATTTTTAGAAAAGAAAAAGCATCCGTCTTATGGACAACTCATGCATCTATACGGTCCTCACAATGGTAGCAACACGTTTCCCAACCCCCAGCCAAGCAAGGCACAGAATCCTCTACAGCAAGCTGCTTCCTACCTTCCTACGGTCTTTCTATGCTTCAGGCAGAGCAGACCAACCTATGTCTGGGTCCTGGAGCACAAACTGCAGTATCTCCTCTCGCTTCTTCCTCTTCCTTATCCATCCCCCTCCTCTACCTCTATCGGGCTCCTCCTCTTCCTCCTCCTCCCAGGACCTTGAACAAAGGGCAAGGTAAACATACTTGTTCTTTAAAGGTCATCTGGAATGTCCAAAGCACCCAAACCCAGCACTCTATTCGGATAAGGAGACACCCTGACCAAGTCAGACCTTCATCAGGTCACTGCCCTGACCACAAAATGCTCCATTTACCCAATATTTAAGAACAAACTCCAGTACGCACACAAAACTCACAAGAGGTCCCAAGTCATTCATTCTTGAATCCCAAATCCACCTCAGGCAGGGTGTGGACACTTCTCGAGATCTCCTTTGAAAATCCCAACAGCCCAGAGGTCACCACTTACAGACCCAACTTCAAAAGGAAAGGACGGGGAACCCCAGGTTTTTCTGCATTGTGACTCGAAACTGGCCCAGCAAAAGGCCACTGTAGAGGCCCCTAGGGAAAAGGAACCTCTCAAATTCTAGCTCACCAAAGTCTTCCTTCAGCTATTGTTTGCCACAATGGCCTGGTACGAATGCATCGTGCTAGGAGAACCTGATAGGCGTTCAGTTACTTAATTCCCAGCCAGAATCTTCCTGGATGACTTTGGGTTATGCAAACTAGCCCATTTCAGATTTGACTGACCACAAAGAAACAGCTACTTACAGACATGTCGCAATGCCCGTCAGAGGGAAAAGCCCATTAAAGTCAGGAAGAATCTGAAACCACCGAAAAACTCCTATGTTAAAAAGCACAGTTGTTTCAAGTGTGTGTCGTGTGTGTGTGTGTGTGTGTGTGTGTGTGTGTGTATCCAAACAGTGACAAGTCCTTTGCCTGTATCCGAATAATTCTGATAAAAACATAAACCAAAATCAGTGTGCAGATGTGCACAGAAACGATCTAACGGCTTCAGCAAGGGATCCTGATGTCTTACTCCACTATGGCCTTGGAGTGGTACCAAATTCAAATGCCATTTCCTGGCCCCAACCCTTAAAAGGTGAGCTAGTCAAAGGCTTCCCAGTACCTGCCAGGAATAGAACTGCTCTTTGAAAGGCTTTAGGGACAGATTTCTGAAGTGAAACACACGTTTTGTGATAGGATGTCTGGAGAAGAATGCGGCTAAGAGCAAACTGTAGCAGCCAGGACCACGTGGCTGTGCTCTGTTCACTCTCTAAGCGCCACTGGGCTGCACAGAACACAGGCTGCTGTGGGCCAGTACGACCTGTTAATATTTCATAGGTGATACATAGGCACCCGTGAGTTGTTTTCTGGGAGACCATCACACAGTACCCCAATTTCCCATATATGCATGGGCTACATGCAAACGTTTGGTATTGCTGTCTGTCAGAACTATTAATTCTTGGGTGAGTTTCAAATACTTAAATGAACTTGAGTTTTTTAGGATATTCCACAGACAACTTTGCATCCTAAAGCTATTGAACATTCAAGCCCCTTTACAAAGAGCAATAACGTAACAGTGGTAAACAAAGACAGGGTATATCCGCCTGAATTAAAAATTAAATTGCATACAACTCTGTGATTGCTACTTGACAGCATCTGTAAGTAAGCTTATTATTATTCATAAAATACTACGAAAGCCAGAAATTACCCTGGTCATATAGTCTAAGCTTTGGAGTAACAAGATACCTTAGAAGAGAAAGTTAGGCTTGTCAGACAAAGTCACCACTGTATTTCACTTGGCCGGTGCACTCCACTGTGCATAGAAGATGCATAGATTGTAAGGTGTAAAGGGCAGGGGACGAGATTAGTCAGTAAAGGAACTAAGTTCAATCCCCCAGAACCTAATAAAAGTAAAAGCAGAGTGTGACAACACACACTCACAATCATAATACTGGGGACTCAAAGACAGACAGACAGACGGACGGACGGACAGACAGACCGACCGACCGACCGACCCCTGGAGCTTACTGCTGAGTTCCAGGTCAGAGAGAATATCTCATTAAAGTAAAATCAAGTAGATGGTGTCTGAGCAATGATAGCCAAGGCTGTCCTCTGACTTCCACATACACATGCACACACATGCATGGTTACCTGTACAGAGATGTGCACCCACACATAGGTATGTTACACACACACACACACACACACACACACACACATAGACTAACTCTCTCCCACCCACTCACCTCCCACACACAGAGGTAAAGGCAAAAGGACACTGTTCAGACAGACAGGTCAGCTCTTGACCTTGGGGAACCAGGGGAGCTCTGTTTGGGGAGGCCTGATCGAACCCTGTGGATAAAGGTATCTCAGGAGCCTGTCCTCAAAACAAAAGCCCCCACCAGCCCTCACAAAGGCTGTGCGAAGACCTACTGATGTAGCACCTCAGCAGGTACTTGCACATTGTTCTTAGTCTGCTAGTCCTGAAGAATGTCTCTCCCTCCTTCCCTGGGACCTTCAATCCCACTGCCCATGTGATGTCAGCCCCTGAATATCTTCGAGCATCCCTACCCTGGCTCCTGTCATCCTGTCTATCTGCTTCCCCTTCAAGTGATGGATCTGCTTCTCTTACTACTTACAATTCTTTGTCTTAACAGCACAGCTCCTTCAGGCCTAACCCACAAGCCTCCTGGCCTTCATCCGAGGGCTCTCAGCTCCCTTTACTATAACCCAGCACCCTATGCCACCTGCTTCTGCATCGGCACACCCTTAGCCTCCCTGCCCACTTTCACGGGTGACCCAAGGTGGCAGCTTCACAGTGAGCCGGAGCCCACAAGCAGAGAAGGGCCCAGGCCTGTCCCCTTTCCTGTTTCTTCTCTTCCCCTGCCTATGACCTAGTGTCTCCTCCAATTCTACACATACTACACCGAGAAGATTCCAATGCCTCTTCCCCAGCAGACCTGCTAAGCATGGCTGGCTGGGGCTGAAGATGTCTTGCTAGCCATGGCTAACAGTTGAAGGCTACTTCTCTGCCATGTACCTAATGCTGCTAAAGAGCGATCTTAAGCTTTTAAATTATTTTACTGTTAACCATGGTGGAGAGAACATAAGCGCCCCTTATATATGTGCTAAGCCCGACGATTTCAAAAAGACCCTTGAGAGACCCCTGGAGCTTTTCCCTCCTTTCCCAGGATGGTCCCTAGGCAGGCTGCTGGAGCCTCCTTACCTCTGCTAGAGCAGCTCACATGCAAGATCACGTCATCACACACACCTGAGTCCCAAATCCCTTCTACCCAGTCTTCTCCCAAAACCAGAAGAAGCAACCAAGACCGAGCAAGGAAGGGACTTACCATTATCCTTCCTTGTGTGAAGAAAAGGCCACACAAGACTCCAGAAGGCAGCTGGGAAAACTGCCCTCTGCCTGCCCCTCCCAAAGCCACAGCACCACCACCACCCCCAACACACACACACACAAGACCTTAGAATTCAGGATTTTGGCCATGCCTCACCCCAAGCTACCTGTCCAATTCTCTTCTCACACAAATTCCTCATTGTACACATCAGTGGTACTGAAGCCTGGGTTCATGTGAGTATCATCTGGGCACTTTTGAATGTTATAGATGAGCTGGGGGGACAGCTCAGTAGGTAAAGTGCTTGCCTTGAGAAACAGGAGGATCTGAATTCAATATTCAATCCCCCACCTCGCACTTCAAGAAGCTGACATGGTGGTGCATGCTTGTAATCCCAGGAATTGGGGAGGGGGGGGGTCACTAGCCAACCCGCCCAGCATAACTTGGTGAGTCTGAGACTAGTGTTAGTGGGAGACCTTGTTTTAAAAAGCAAAGTAGAGGAGAACTGGTGAGATGGCTCAGTGGTTAAAAGCACTTGTCTCTCTTGCAGAGGACCTGGGTTCAGTTCCCAGCTCTCCATTCCCGTGTAACACCTGTTATGCCAGCCTCAGAGGATCAGATACCTTCTTGTGATTTCCTCGGGAGCCAGGCACTCATGTGGTACACAGATACACAAAGAAAAATTAACAAGTGGGTAGGAAGGTAGCTCCTTGGTGTGACAGTACGATTGATCTAGCCTCCACGAGTACAACACACACACACACACACACACACACACACACAGGGGTCTACCTCTATAAACCTGGTGGCCTACACCCAGAGAGATTCCTACCAGGTGGGAGTAGAAAGCACTTTTTAAAGGTCGCTAGTAATTTTAAAGCTGTCTGAGGTTTGAAGCTCCCTTGCTGGTCAAATCAGGTTGCCCAGTGTCCCCCTGAAAACCTCTGTAACATTTACATCCAGGAAGATCCTGTCTAAGCTAGGCAATTATGTCACCTCACGGAAGGGTTTGGTGGAGGGCTCAGATTTTTTTTTTTTTTTTTTTTGCTGGCTCCCGAATATGGTTCAACATGTAGGAATTTTGCCAGCCCACGCTGGGAGCTTAAAATCAGCCTGGGTGGGAGTGTTTACACCACAGAAATTGGCAGGCAATGCCACCCAGCCTCTTTGTTTTGCTCCCCTGGAGCAGGTTCCCAGCACACACCTGGCACCTAGCCTCCTACACCAGAGGCTAGGTAAACAGGCCCTCAGATTTCACTCAGGTTCTGGGATTTTCATGGTGGCCAGGAAAAGACTGAGAGGAATTTGGATCCATAAAATTCTCTGAAAGAAAGGACTGTGGGGTTTGTTGCTGTTGTTGTTCAATAGATTCACAAGAGTTGAGCTAATAGGCACCCATCCACAAAGTTCTCCTGGGACAGGCCTCCACTGAGCAGTTAAGAATAATCTTGTTAGTGGGTCGTTTATTTGGCTGTAAGGAGGAAGGTGGAATCCTTATCTTACCTTTACTTAACAGCCTTCCTATAATCTTGACTCTTGTGATGTCATCAGTCCAGAACCCCTCTCTGGTGGTACAGGGGAGCAAGGTTTCTTAAGTCCATTCCACTAGCCTTCCTGCAGCTGCAGAACCTCAGATCTTCCAGATACATCAAGCTCTGCCCAGCAGGCAGGTAGGGTGAAGACACCCGCTGCAGGTGGGGGAGGTGCCCACTGGATGCCTTCCAAGAGGCCAAGGAGGCTTCACCACCTTCAGAGTGTGAGCTAGTTTATAACAGCGTAAGAGAGACGGCATGCAGCTATTTCCATGCCTTGTTTCTTAACACTCCCCCAAATGCATGACTGGGAATATTTGCTTCTTTAATTTCAGCACTCTGTGAGCAAGGGATGGGGGTGGGGAGGCTCTGGAATGCATCGATCCAGGTTCAAATCCTGGCTCAAGCAGCCTTCAACCGATGGAGGTGGAGGAGCAAGCAGAAGTCGGCCAGCTTTCCTGTCCACAAGAGTAACTTTTCAGACTCCCTGAAGTGCATACAAGAAGATTCCAAAAAGATTCAGAAAGTGTCACTGGAGTGATGCTGTGTGGCAAGGCTTGTCCTGGGGAGACACTATACATGTCAGTGCCACCACTGGAAATCCAAACTGGTGAACCAATTGAGTTTTATTGGGCTTACTGGAGCTGAAATGACTCAAGACAACAGAGTCACCAAAGCCTACCCCAGCATGTGTGACAGCTCACAAGAGCTAGGAACCCAGAGCACACTGCACAGCCCATAGGCAGCTCAACAGGTTGGTGAGTGTCCTTTCTAGGTAACTCAGTTTGTCTCTACGTCTTCTGGGCAGCTAGGATGGTCTCTGCTTCTTCTAGGCAGCTGATCTGATCTCAGAGTCCTCTCTGCAACTTAGCCAGCCTGAGAGTGACTCTCAGCTTTTATTGCTTACTCGAAAGGTTGAGTCTGGTCAGTTTCAGGGATTTCCTGAAGCTCTTTTGAGTTACTCACCTAACTGTTTCAGGAGCTTCCCCACAGGATGCAATGGAGAAAACCGTTACACAACAGATGTCTAGTTGTCTTACCCATCCATCAGATGGTTATCAGTGTTCCACAGCTTGCTGACAACTAGATGCGGAGACAACTCAAGATGTTCTTCATATAGGATGGTCACCTCTCTCTCCTTAAAACTCAGACTCAGCACCGTCATTTCTGAAGCACTGTGCCATCTCTGTCCTCTGGAGACTCACATCTTCTCCCAGGAGCTGGCCTCCATGCCTGGGGTGTGGGGTTATGCAATATAGACGCCCCGGGGCCTACTGAATAGCTGGCCAAGGCTTCTTGGAGGACACTGAATGTAGATGCATTGTTCCCTGGATGTCTTGGGGTCTGGTCAATAATTTCCCTGTCACTTCTCCAAGAGGGGCAGCTGTAGGGCTTGTGTTGTGTAAAGTTTCTCTACCGCCAGGACCTAGATGAAGCCACCAGAAGCTGTGCTGGAAATGGAGCAGCAAGTGGAGCAGCCAGTGCACTGGTGGTTAACAAAGCTATCTGCTAGTTATCCCCATGCCTGGCCATTAGATAGTAACCTTGGCACAAAGAAATCTTGGTGCTTTATCTCTAGGGTCCTGGGAAATGTCCCAGGGACCTGACTCCAAGTCTCGGGAGAAAGATGGTAACACAATCCCACACAGGTGTCAGTCCTGAAAATAACAAAGCCATAGGAAGCCACAAAGCTGTCCACTTACTGAATACGATTCCAACTGGGAGTTAAGATGCTGTGCCCAGAGCCAGGATTGCAAGATAGGAACACAGTGGCTCTGGCTGCCTTCAGGTCAAGGACTTTCAGAAATAAACCAATGGCCTTCTCCCCCAGGAGGCGGGAGCAAACACACACAAACACACACACACACACACACACACACCATTCAGTTTCAGAGAGCAAAAGGCTCTTAATTGGCTGGGAACAGAGGAATCAAACCCAAGAGGCCTCCCAGGAATCGAGGTGTAAACCCCATTCATCATTCATTCTCCCATCTCATTATCAGACTAGAACCAACATTAGAATAGAAAGAAAGTCTATGCAAACAGCCCGAAGGGGAATAATTCCAGCCTGCTGCTGGATTAGCAAACAGCAGAGAAATTCTAGGAAGACCCCCTCCGGCCCCCCAGCTCCTTCTACCTCCACCCAGAAAATTAGCAACACAACTTCCATCAACAACAACCAGAGTGAAAGGTGCCTCATCAACAATGTATCCAGTCAGCTTTCTGGGCACTTCCAAGGCCCAGTCTGAGCTCACATGGGCAACTAGACCCAGGCCACATCAAAGTGCTAGTGGGGTTAACAACTAAAAAAAAAAAAAAAAAAAATGAAACTATCAAAGGGTCACCAGAAACATGAAGAAAATCTTGAGCCTGGCTCTCCGCAGGGAGACAGGATGAGGACAAAAGGCAGCCTGTGCCTCACCTCTCTGTCTGGGTCCCTATTAATTGTTCTTTAAGAACATTAAAGCCTGGTGCCAGGACCTGGGGACAACAGGAAAAAAAAAAGGGAAGTCCACAGAGGCCTTGCTGGCATTTCTGCAGTCAGCCTCGGAGCCGGTCATTGTTCAGTCAGTAAACACGAGAGACATAAAACAAATCGCTGGGAAACCAGGTTGTTCACTTCATGTGTCCTCCCAGGACCAACTGTTCTCTCTGGGAGGGTAACCTGAGCAGGCATTCACAGGACATTCTACAGCTTTGCATGTACCAGGCACCAATGGCCCCTGACTTCAGGACACCCCCATCACCATCCCCCAAGTCCAAAAGATGCTGCAGGAAGGATCCTTGAGAAAACCAGTTACTTTCAAGCCTCTCACTTGGAAGGACTTAGCCTGCACCAAGAGGAGAATAGGAGTGTGCTCTGGGATCCCCGGGGCCTGCTTAGATCTTGCTTCCGGGCAGACTAGCTTGTTTTACCTAGCTACCTAGATGACACCGTGCAACACCTAAATGCTCCCCAGCACATTGAAATACAGCCGCTGTCCATCTAAGGATGCCAAAAACGCTCTGCAAACCACCCATTAATTTTTATGGTGGCCTAGGAAGCAGAATGAGAATCATTACTGTCATTTTTACAAGGCTCGGCACCAGAACCACGGACTGGGCTGAGGTATCGGGTCCCACCTTCTCTCCATCTGTACCCACCATCTCATGGGAGACCCCAGTACATAAAAAGGGTACTCACGACTCTCAGAAACAGCCTTTGTGCTAAGGCAGGTCAAAAAAAAAAAATCCAAACTTTGGACACGAGACAGTCAGAAAGGTGGAGAGTGGACAAGGTTTCATGCAAGGGTTTTCTCAGGGTTAGGCAAAAAGGCGCCAGGTATAATTCAATGATTAAATCTACAAGGCTGTGACAGTGTCTTGTCCCCCCCCCCCGACCCCACCCACAACGAATGTGGGATCGGCGTAGATCTCGTGTTTATTTCCGCTCAGGGCACTCACTGCTTTTATAATCAGAGCGAAAGTTACACGAACTTTATTTCTGCTGCTAAATAACAGAATACCAATCTGCTGCACTAACAAGGGAAGAATCAACACGAATAAAGCCCTTTCAAATCTCACAGATCCACGAGGCTCCACAACCTTCTGCGCACGCAGAGCGGCCAGCCAGCTCTCCATCGCTCCTCCCGCGCGGCATCTGCAGGCGCCCCACACCCGGAAAGGGCCAGCGCCAGCCAGCCCCACAGTCCGCACCGCCAAGCCCCCCAAACCTGCACACTACAACGCCAGATCCCAGCTGGGAGCCTCCTGGCCCCCAAACCCTCTAACGAGACACACTGGGCGGCGCAGGGCGGCTTCCCGGTAAACAGTACTTGCAGAACAACGCTCCTCTATCTTAACCGCTCCCACCCGCACACCCCGGCGCTGTCACCTCGGGGTTGCGCGGTCACTCGATCACCAAGACAGAAACTGGAGTTTTCAATTTCATCCTCCAGGAGGGCTCTCCGAAGAAGTTGAAATGTGCATTGTCACCAAGTTTAACCCAGAGCCGCGCTCTGTTCGCTCCTCCCCAGAACCGCTCCGGTGCGGCCGCGACCCCTCTCTGCCCTCCCCGCGCCTCAGGCCCTAGCGACCACGATATGCAGCCGGGGTCCGGCCGTGACCACAGAGGGCAGGGCAGCGAGAGCTCCAGGGGCTCCGAGCTGCTCTGGGCTAGCCGCGCCCCTGAGCCGGGATGCTGCCCGAAGCCACCCCGCGCGCGGGGGTAGGGTGCGCCGTCCGGCCCGGGGCTCCTACCTGGCTCGCATGGCGCCCCACGGGTCCTGCGGTTCCCTCGTCCTGTGGGGCTCACCCGGCCGGGGGAGCGCGCGGCTCCCGGAACCACGGCCGCAGCGATCGAGGCAGCGGAGGTGGTGAGGTGCCCAGACGCCGCGACAGCCCAGAGCGCTCGGCCCCCGCCGGCGGGCGCAGAGGTGGTCTGGGCCGGGGCGGGGCGCGAGCGCGGGCGGGGCCGGGGCGCAAACAGCGGGCTCCGGCGGGGCGGAGCGCAAGCAGAGAACGAGGGAGGGGCGGGGCCAAAACTGGGGGCGGAGCGAGAGAGAGGCGGGTCAAGCTGAGGCTGGGGCGTCGGGACCCGGGGCGGAATCGCACTCTCAAGGCGGAGTCTCGGGCGGAGAGGCGGGGCCTAGGCAAGACTGGGGTAAAAGGGGGCGGGACGTGTTCAAAGGGGCGTGGACAAGATGAAGTTGGAGCGAGTAGGGGCTCTGCCCAGAGCTGGGGGAGGGCAGTTCTTAGCAAAGGCGGGGCCTGGCTGAAGGGGCGGGGCGTCCTGGAGGGGCGGGGCCGACTGAGCCGCTGATTTACTTAGAGAAGCGGCTTGGCTGACTGGCGCCTCCACTGCTCCGACGCGATTCCCGCCAACACTCCTCCTTGTCTCCTTCACAGCGACAGTTAAGAGGAACGGGATGAGGCCTCGAGGGTCTTTACCCCCGGATCCAGAGATGAACAAAGAGGATGGAGACCTCCGGTGCTCGGTTTTGGTCTCCCGGGAGTGGTTAAGCAGTAAAACGAAGAAACAAACAAACAAAACTCAGCTTAGGGAACAACTACAAGCGGAGGAGAGCTGCCTGCTAGGCAAACTGCAACTGAATACAAGTCAGCCTCTTTACACTTCCTCTGCCCAGGTTCATACACAGAAGTAGATGCTCGGTGCGGCGAGCTCAGTGAATGAACACACTGCGAGGCAACGGAGCAAAAGCCCAAGCTTGGCTGCTCTCATGAGTCATCTCTCACGGGAGCACTCAGAGGCCTGTAGGGTTGATTGCCTCAGTAAGGTCGAACCAGCCTTTGACCGCGGTGATGGTGAGGGCAGGAATGAAGGCTGCCACTTGGAACCAGTAGCAATCGCGTCTTTAATGTTGCCACAGATCCAAATCCAGCAGCCCACTGAGTCCATCTTCACCATCATCGCCTGCGACCGATACCGTTTTTATTTTCTAAGTGACTTCAGACGTTAATGCAGATTATCATATTCAGCAAAATCACATGGGGGGGGTCCTTCGGAGTCGGAATAGTAGCCAGTTTTCTATCTCCCATGTTCTTTATGCTCCCCTTCCCCTCAACCCTAGCACTCGGTGGTGGAATTTCATATTCTCTTAGAACATGGAAACGAGTACAATTACTCCTTAAATGTAGCTGTAGACCTTAAAAGAAGTAGTCTCCCCAAGGTGCAAGTGACTTGCACGGTTGGAGGGGCGGGGGTGGAGGAGACAGACGCATCCAGACTGGAGGGCGTTTCAGGAGCCAGCCTACTATGCTGGGATCTCTAGGCCTCTGTGTGAGTCACTTAGCTATACGAGTATGAAAATTAAATACAGAGCATAAGCCTCAGTAGAGTGCCTAGCACAAAGTAGCCGCTACTAGCTATTTGTACTGCTGCTGCGACTCCAAAAGACTCGTGTCTAAACCATGTCAGAAAGAGGGAGAGGGAGAATAGGCATGAACATGGGCTGGGGGTGGAGTTCAGTCGGACTAGTGCTTGCCCAACACGCACAAAGCCCTGGGTCCCATCCTCAGTACCAAGTAAATGGGGATGTGGTGACTCAAGCCACCCTCAAGAGATGGAGGAAGGGGGACTCAAGGGAGATAGAGGTAGGAGGATCAAAAGTTGAAAGTCAAGTACTCCACAAGTCAAGTACACAGTAAATTCAAGGTCAGCCTGGGATGCCTAAGACCCTGTTTTGGAGTTATGGAAAGATGAATCCGTGGTTCAGAGCACTGGTGGCTCTCCCAGAGGACACAGCTTTGTATCCTAGCTCCCTCTTGGCAACTTACAACCATCTCTAACTAGAGTTCCAGAGGATCTGACACCTTCTATTACCCTTCACAGCACCAGGCGTACCATGGTACACAGACATATATTCAAGCAAAACACTCATTTACACAAAATGAAAATAAATAAATAAAGCTAAAAAAAAAAAAGACCTGTTGAGTTAGGTGTCATATACCTTAATCCCAGTATTTGCTAAAATGATGCAGGAGGATTATGAATTCAAAGACAACTTAGATCTACTGCTAGACTCAATCTGTCTCCAAAGAAGAAAAGCTTATAAAGCATTGAAAAAGACAAGTGAGTTGTAAATGATCAAAGGTATAAAAAGATGAGTCCCCAAACAGTGCAAATGGCCCTGCACATGAAAGGCTCCTCAGCTGCACTGAGCAAAAAGCCCAAAAAGGAGCAAGAGGTGAGAAAGACCAAGTGTGACCTAGGCAATGCTTGGCTACTGGAAGCAAAGGTCAGAGACGCACCACACATCAAAGTGGATGGAGCTGGGCAGAAGTCCAGACTGCAACATGATGCTTTGCCTGGGGGAGCAGAGGGCATGGGCTCCTGTGTCCACTCAGACAGAGTATATGGTATAGTCCTCAAGCCAGCCTGCTTCCTGAGTGAGTCCAGGATCGTGAAACAAAATAAGGAAGAGGAAGAGGAGCCCACTTCTTCCTGCCATAAGTTGGATCTGATTTTGTAAGAACTAAACCGGGGAGAAAGAACACCATGTGTTCAGGCTAAGTTATCTGTGAAGCATTCTGAGTGTTCTGGAAGGAACGAGGTCTCTAGATATGATGAGCCGATGATGCTTTGTGCCTCCACCAGTTTTTGTGGCTTGCTCTTTTGTAAAGGTCGGTAAGTCGGAAGAAAGGAGAAAATGAGCCACCCCCAGCAGTCACTGTGTTCAAGTATTCAGCAGCAAGTGTTACTGGAGCAAATGGGACTGCAATAACCCAGTCAGTAACTTGGGGTTTTCAGCACAAGAAGAGTGCTTGCTTGTCTCGTGGATTAAAGAGATGCCAAGAGCTAGGCACAGTGTCACCCACCGAGAGTTCCATCATTTGGACGACAGAGGCAGCAGATCAGGAATGCAAGGACAGCTTCTCTTACTGACTGGGTTCTAGGTCAGCCTAGGGTCCGTGAGACCTTGTCTCAAAATATACACAAAAGCAAAAGATATTAGAGAAAAGTGTGGTATAAATGTAAGCATTGATCCTAACCCTCTCTTGACATCTCATGGTGAAGGTGGACTATTTGTCTGTCTAGAGGCTTATTATAAGCTAAGACCATGTACATACATACATATTTTTTATTTGACATATATACTTATAGGTCTACACATAAACATGTACTGAAAGACGGTGTGGTGGGCTTGAAAATCTGATTGGCTGGGCTCAAATGCCAACTCTACTCCCTGCCGGCTAGGTGACATGAAGCAAGGCCACCCTGCGCCTGTTTTCTCACCTAAGGATAGGTGCAACTGGACAAGTGAGATGGCTCAGCAGGTCAAAGTACTTGTCATGCAAAGCCTGGCAGCCTGAGTTCAATCCCAGGAACACACATGGTGGAAGGACTTGCCCTCTGACCTCTATACCCAGGCCGTGACATGAACATAACCCTCTCCTAATAAGTAAATAGTAGGTAAATAAATGTAAAAAATAGATGGGTGTGATGCTTGCAAGAATTAGTGAAAACAATGTGTGATGTACTATGTGCCCAGTACTATGCCAAATATTGTTTGGCATATCACTTACAGATATAACCTATTATTTATGCGTAAATGTTCTGACAAATGATTCTTTGATTCACATTAAATCCGAGTGAATGAGTCTGGTTCTTAAATAAACTCCAAATAGAAATTTCCTTTACAAAGGGAGGTTCATGTTGCCTTTAGGAAGCAGGCGAGTGTCCAAGACAGTGCCTCGGCTAAGTTCTGCATAGGTTCTTCCGCAGGTGTGGGCACAGTGTGCTATGAAACTGCCTTTTCAGGAGGTCTCATATGTTGTTAAGCCTTGAGTCTGAAACGTACCCCACACAATCAAGTTTGGAATCCTTGTTCCCCAGCCTAGTGGTGCTATTTTGGGAAAGCTGTAGAACCTTTAAGACCTAAGGCCTGGCAGGTAGTAGAAGTATGTCATTCAGGGTGGGGTTTGCCTCGTGAGAGCCGGGCCCCTGGTTCTTGTCTTCTGCTCTGCCTCCTAACTACCTATGATGCTAACAAGTCTCTCATGCATCCCCCCCCCCTCCACCAGGAACCAAGCTGCCTCCCTCACCTTCTGAACTGAAAAACCAGCTGAAACCGTGAGTCATCCCACTTCACTCTTTCTCCCTACTAGCTATTTTGTTACACTGATACAAAAGTAACTGACTTCTGACGTTGGCATCCAGGAAAATGAGACGCCTAGAAGAGAGTAGAGATAGAACACCTATTACTCAGCCCAGTAGGGTTCCATGCACCACCCCTGCTCCACACTAAGTGTTCAGCCAAGCAGCCAAAGCAGGACCAGAAACAGCGGCTCAGACGAGAGCGATGCCAAGTGCCTCTTACTGTGCTGAACTCTGCAGACACTCTCTAGTGAACCACAACACTCCAGTCACCTGGAAAACACTTCACATAAGGGAACAACTACTTAGGAATCAAGAGCGGGCCCAGTAATGCATCTCTCCATCTACCAGGGTGCATGCTCAGCCGTGAGATAGAAAGGATACAATTTCTTTAGAAGGATGAAATCAATAAACATCAAAACAGTGGTATGGAGAGGGAAATAAGATAAGTTGAGAGCTCCAAGGGAAGGAAGAGTCATTCTTTGGGGGTGTAACCTAACCCCTGGTAGCTCTCTCTCTCTCTCTCTCTCTCTCTCTCACACACACACACACACACACACACACACACACACACGCAATTCTCACTGGAGTTAGTAAAAATGCAGAAGCAGAGGGCATGGAATTATGAGGACGATCTAGAAAGAGTTAACAGGGGAAAGAATGGAAGGTGATTATTATGATGTTTTGTTGTATACATGCATGAATACATTGCATACATGCATGAGTGTGTACATCAAAGAACAAATAGAAATGCATACATAACCTTGCCAAAGAAGGGCTAAAGGCATATAGTAGCTGCTACTTTTCTAGTGGAATATAAGTCACAGGATAATATTTGGAAAGAAAGTTAGATATACAACAGCCCACAATTGTTATATGTCATATAATAGAAATTGATTCACCTGAAGGAATGAAAAGAACTTCAGATTGGGGGCTGGAGAGGTGACACAACAGTTAAGAGCATGTGCTGTTCTCACCGCGGACTAGAGTTCAGAAGAGAGATTGCCTGCCCTCAAACCCTAAGACTATAAGCACAGCCCCACATCCATTCTGCAGACAGCATTATGAAGGAAGACTACAGACAAAGGTGCTTTCTTCTTAAAAGCTCAGGGTTTCTATCAGTAACAAATGTCCCTCTGCTCAAAAGTCATGTTTAAGAGATTGTCTAACTAAACAAATCTGCAGAAAATTCCCTCTAGTCTGTGTTTGTTTTAAACTGACAACACATCAACATGATTCTTAGACTAATATTTTGAATAGAAAGTTAGATTTGTAACAAACTAATGTTATAGTTTATCCTTGGTTAATTGTTGTTAAAAGAGTCAGCTATGAGCCAGGTGTGCTGGTACTCATGCTGGTACACTTGGGAGGCTGAGGCAGGGAAACCTCAAGTCTGAGGCCAGCCTGGGCTACTCAGCAAGTTCTTGCCTTAAAAAGCCAACAACAAGGGGCTAGAGAGATGGCTCAGTGGTTAAGAGCACTGACTGCTCTTCCAGAGGTCCTGAGTTCAATTCTCAGCAACTACAAGATGGCTCACACCTATCTGAAATGGGATCTGATGCCCTTTCCTGATGTGTCTGAAGATAACTACACTGTACTCATATACATAAAATAAGTAGTCCTTTTTAAAAAATCAACAACAAAATAAACAAGTAAATGGACTGGGAGATATAGCTCAGTTGGTAAAGTACTTACTTGACAGGCACAAAACCCAGGTTCAATTCCCAGCATTAAGTAAACTAGATGCCTTTAATCTCTGGCCAGGGATAGATAGATAGATAGATAGATAGATAGATAGATAGATAGCTGCCAACAGCAACAAAATTAAAACATTAATGTTTTAAGCCAGGCATGGTGACTCACGCCTTTAATCCCAGCACTTGGGAGGCAGAGGCAGGCGGATCTCAGAGTTTGAGGCCAATTTGGTCTACAGAGTCAGTTTCAGGTCAGCCAGGGCTACACAGAGAAATGCTTTCTTGAGAAATACACAAAATAAGTTTTGATATTTTAACAAGCAGTTTTCTTTCTCTCTTAACACCCACACTTAAATCTGTGTGAAACTTCTTAATAAAACTCCAACCTCAAAACCCTTCAAAAATAAAACAATGAAAGTCAGCTGTGATTCTAAAACAGTACTATCCATGGCACTGAGGTCAGCTACAGGTGCAACTCCTAGGGGGCACAGCTGAGTTCTCGGAATTCAGAACTGAGGGCAACTGCCCTCACACGCCGTAGCTTTTCTTGCTTTGGAGACAAATTCTATACATATTTTAAACATGAATCAGATTTGAAATTTAGCCTAAAATGTTACATATTTTGTTGTCACGGGATGAAAGTCTAAGACATACTGTCTGTGATAAGTTGCTATACCTTTATTTCTTTTTTCTTTTTTCTTTCTTTCTCTTTCTTTCTTTTTTTTTTTTTTTTTTTTTCGAGACAGGGTTTCTCTGTAGAGCCCTGGCTGTCCTGGAACTCACTCTGTAGACCAGGCTGGCCTCGAACTCAGAAATCCGCCTGCCTCTGCCTCCCAAGTGCTGGGATTATACCTTTATTTCTTAAGTCTCATTCTTTCACTCAGTGTGTGTGCTGGGGACCAAACCCAGGACCTTGACTAATATGCTAAGAAATCCCTTTGCCACTGAGCTACACCGAGAATCCTTCTTTATATATCCATTCTCAGTGTAAACAGTGAGACACTAATCCCTAATTTACTTTTTAACATTTCCTCATTTTCATGACATCTCAGGTATGCGGGCGGGGGGGGGGGGCGGGAATGCATATTACAGAGTCAACTAAATATAACCTCCTTTCTTAAAAAAGAAAAAAAATCATTAAACAAAACCAGAAATGTCTCCTTGGACTGTGGAGAAAAAAAAATACCTTCTAAAGAGCAAGAGATGTTGAGGAAGTATTTATTCACCCTCTACTATTTGCCAATCCGTGGGCATAGCCCTGGGAGAGGATAGTCCCCAAAGAGATGGACAGATCTGCTTGTGTCACTGGGGTGCTAGTATGGAGAAGAGCCACAAGCTCATGATAGGCGCCTGAAAGAAAACCCAAGGAGCCATGAAGAACAGAGCGACTGCTCTAGGAATTGGGGCTGGAGCAGGTAGGAGAGAACTGAGGTCAAAGGGAGAGGTGTGGTGGGCAGAGCCCTTGAGGCTGCCAAGAACTGTGTATGGTTCCATAACCGAAAAGAAACCCTGGAGGTGGGAATGGATGAGGTGAAGTTGAAGGAGTTCTAAGGGGACCGTGTCAGGAACCAAGAGTCACAGGGACTCCAGATACAGCTCGAATATTTGCTACTTCTCTACCAGCCCATAGACTATAGCATTATCAAGAATTTAATATTACAGCCCTATAGGAAAGACCGTCTAATTTAGTTAGAAAATATTGTGTGAACTGTTTGTCATTCTGGAAGATGTTTGTTCTTCGAACTTTAGAATGTTGAGTCTATCCATCTTAGTGGTTGTCCTCAAACACACCACACACACACACACACACACACACACACACACACACACACGACTAGGACAACATGGAAACACTAGACTCTCAGTGTACAATCCAGAAGGTTCGTGCAGAATCCAGAAAGGATGTAGGCAAAATGACTGGCCTTAAAGAAACTTCTGGAAATAACTCTAAATAATCACGACTTCCATCCTTTATTCATTCTGTGTGCAATGATTGTAGCTGGAGTGCTTACTGCATGCCAAGCAGTGTGTGAGGAGCTGAGGAGAAGACAGCCCCTTCTACATAAGGAGCACCTGGCTGCAGAGACTGGCAATGCCCAGTACTGTAGAAGAAGAGGAGGATAAATCAATGGGATCAGGGCTCTAGAACACAGAGACAGAACAAGCTATACGTTAGAGGAGGGGGAAAATTATGAAGAGCTGAGGTGAATGGAATGCAGACTACAAAAGCAACTCAAAAGGCCAGTAAAATAAGAGTTGGTTGACTGAAAGGATAAAGCCAGGAGCTCTCAGCTAGACCAACTACAAGGAAAAGAGAAAAGACTCGGTGAATCAGAAACAAGAGATATTACCGTACGCTTGGATTTTTCAAAATCTACCTTAATCATGGTTCTTTCATGCGTCTACCTCCCTTCTAGCCTACCACCCACCAGAGGTAGGCGAAAAGAAAGGTTAACAGGAAATGGGGATTTTAAACCTGTTTAAAAACACTTCTCTGGGGGAAACTCTAATCTTTGTTGATAGTAGTTGAGTCCAATAGCAAAACACCAAACACAAATCAGTAGCAGGAGTCCACTCCACTCAGCGAACACCAAATCTGAATCAATAGCAGTGATTCACTCCAGAAGAAACCACAAGTCTCTGCCAGCACGGGTTCACAGAAGTGGCAAGAAGCAGCATTTCTTTCTATGAAGAAATGACATCAGTGAAGAAAGCAAGGTGAACCAATGCAAGAGGGTTGTCAGTGAAGACAAGTGCCAGCAAAGCCTAAGGATGACCAGCAAAGAGCTGCAAGGAGAACCAAAGCAAGAGCATCGTCCACTGTCTGTTGGGTTATACTTCCACTCTTTTCAAACATCATGTGCCTCTCATGCATCTGCTCTAACAAAATATCACATATCCTTTTACCAGACAACTTCCAGAAAACCACATTCTTGCATAAGGCAGCTTCCGGAAAAACATCACATGACAGAACTGAGTCTCCAACAAAACCAGGAATTCCCACTTCATGTTACAACTATCATAGAAATCCAGAGGCTCCTGAGAGAGTACTGTAAATTACACCAGTAAGTAAACTCACTTGGGTGAACTGATAAGCTGATGGGGTGTTATAGTTTCACACTGATGAATGTAGTAACTGAAAGTAACTTAGGGAGAGAAACTTAGGGAGATTTCTTGTTTGAGTGTCTCTTAGCAGCTCTTACTGCTCAGAAATGCTGGGGAAGGGAGGGGCCTAGTGAATCTGGTTAGTTTCGGGGACTTCCTTATACTGTTGATTTTACTTCATGAGATTTAACCAACTTCCTTGCAGAATGGAACATTTCACCTCCTGAGTTTTAACAAGTTTTTCCAAGATGGGATGTTTTATCTTAGAAGGAAATGGTTACCTAATAAGACTATATAGGGAACTCAAACAATTCTACAGGAAAAAAAAATCTAATTATAAAATGGGTTGAGGATCTAAAATAAACATTTCTGCAAAAAGACAGACAGACCATCAACAGAAGTATGTAAACATGCTTAATATCACTAAACATTTGGGGAATATAAACCACAGTGTTAGGTATCAACTCACAGTTATCAGACTGGATATTACCAAAGAACAGGACAAGACAGATGGCTCAGCAGTTAAGAACACTTACCGTTCTTGCAGAGGACCTGAGCTCACTTCCCAGCACCCACTATGAATAGCTCATGACTTGTACCTCCAGTTCCAGCACTATCTGACACCCCTGGCCTCCTAGGCACTCGCTTTCTTGTGTGCACAACCCACCCCACCACACACACACACACACACATACACACACACACATAATAAAAACCAAAATTGTAAAAAGAAGAAGAAAAACCAGGTCTGGTGGGTTAGCCTTGTAATCCCTGCCATTCAGAAGACAGAAGTAGCAAGACTGCAAACTCATGGCCAGCCTGGGCTACAGAGTGAATCCAAGGCCAGCCTGGCACCTTACGAAGACCCTGTTTCAAAATAGCAAAAATGCAAACAAATTAAAAAGCAATAAAACCAATGAAAAAAATAAGCACTGAGGGTGTGCCTAAAAGGAAGGAGCACTTAGGATGTTTGCTTAGTCTAGCCAAGATTTGGGGTTCAATCTCCATCAACACGAACACACACACACACACACACACACACACACACACACACACGTCCTCAAGGACACAGGAAACAAAACACTGGTACTTTGTTGGTGGGGATGAAAATTAATGCTACTATGGAAAACAGTACTGAGAATTTTCTGCAAGCTGGAAATAGAGTTAGCGTGATCCACTGATCCCACTTCTGGATATTTACCCCAAAGTTTTGATATCAGCATGTCAGAGGATGGCCGCACTCCCCTGTCACTTGCTACACTATTCCTAGTGATGGTTATGGAACTTAAGTTCGCACTGCTAGGTGAATGAAGCAAAGGAATGGCATATGCACAATTCAAATGCTACCAGGTCCAGCAGGGAAGGAAATTCTGTCGGTTCCTGGCAATCTGGATGAAACTGGAGAACGATTATGCTAAGTGAAATACACCAGGCACGGAAAGACAAATACCACCTGTTCCCAGTCCTCCGTGGAATTTAAAACAACAGACCCAGAGATTAAAATGGTTGTTATGGAGTTGGAGTGGGGTGGGGAGGCATGAATCAGAGGATAGAAAGCCTCACCTCTGAGCTGAGGGATACATTGAGTTGCTTTTCTTTTCCAAGCCCTGTTGCACAGTGTGACAAACATAGTTGTGTTGATGGCTGGAGTTGACTGTCACCTTGGAAGGATCCAGAATCACCTCAGAGATAAGCCTCCAGGTACACCTGTGAGGTGTTATCTTAATTAGGTTGACCTCTGGCCATGTCCCTGTGAGATCATCTTGATTAGGTTCATCGATGAGAGAAGACCCACTCTGAAAGTGGACAGCACCGTTTCCTAGCCTGGGGTCCTGTACTGGGAAACGAGAAGAAAACGGCTGAATAGAAAGCATTGACTTCTCTCTGATTTTTGTTTGTTTGTTTTTTGTTTTTGTTTTTGTTTTTGTCTTGTTTTGTTTTGTTTTGAGACAGGGTTTCTCGGTATAGCCCTGGCTGTCCTGGAACTCATTCTGTAGACCAGGCTGGCCTCGAACTCAGAACTCCGCCTGTCTCTACCTCCCAAGTGCTGGGATTAAAGGCGTGTGCCTTACTGTGCCGGTTTAATGTGACGGGCTGCCTCCTGGAGCTCCTGCCTACAGGATAGACTGAATCTCAGAGTGTGAGCCGATATTTCTCCCTTGAGTTGCTTTTGTCAGGTCTCAGGTGCCACAATGACAAGAAAAGTAACCAAGAGATGGTAAACAACACTGTATTATACATACGTTTCTAAATCCCTAAGTATAATTATTGTGTTTTATAACGCAATATAATTGCGGAGGTTGCTACCTTGGTGGGTCCTGCCAAGGTATTCCCCTGAGGAACAGGCCTAATATAAAGAAAGTTTACTGGGAAAGGGAGGTGAGAGGGGACCTGGAAAGGGGTAGAAGCAGAGAAAGGGGGGAGAAGGAAAGGAAGAGAAGAGAGGAATCGAGGAAGAGAGGCCAGCTGGCCAGGAACATGTGGGAACAGAGAGAAAGATAGAGAGAGCCGGGGTAGCGAGCAGTCCCTCTTCATAGGCCTGGCAGCAACACAAACTGTTGCTAGGTAACTATGGGGTGTAGCCTAGTGGGATTGTCTATAAACCAACAATAATTTCAAATATTTTCTCCAAAAAGGAGAGGAGGAGGAGAAGGAGGGAAAGGAAGAAGAGGAGGAGGAAGAGGAAGAGGGAAAGGAAAAGCATTTGGATATGACAACTAGCTTGATTTAATTGCATATGTATTCATATAGCACTTCAGCAATCCATCTGTACATACATATAAATACATATAATTCATAAGTACATATGATTGTAATTTGTCAGTGTATATTAAAATGGTAATTATCTGTGACTGGAATACAATCAATTTGCGTTTTTAAATACTGCAGACTGATATGGATGTAATTTCTTTAGAAAACTTGCTTATACATTACTTGTTTCCCCCTGCAGATTAAAGGAAATTATGTGTATGTGTCTGTCTGTGTGTGGCTAGGTGCAGGAGAATGCAGTGCCTTCAGAGACCAGAAGATGGCATCGAATTCCTTAGAGCTGTGGTTGTGAGCATTCCAATGTAGGTGCTGGGAACTGGACTTGGGTCTTCTGTAGGCCTGCATGCTCATTACTGCTAAGCCATCTCTCCAGCCCCCACTTGTTGAGTTACTTTTCCAGGGGAGAAATAAAGTGTGTACACTCCAGATAGAGCAGCAATTACAGACCAAAGAAATGGGGAACCAAAGAATTTAATGGAATTAATCCAGGAGCATGGGTGACTCAAAGGCAGCTCGGCACTGAAAAGCCCCCCAGCATGGACGGCCACTCCCAAAAGCTGCATCCCTCGAGCTCCCTGCCCAAGTCTTCCTGCAGCCACTGTTTGCAATTCCCCTTCCCAGAGAAGCCTGGGAGCCTCGAGACTGCAGGCTTCTGGAGCCGAGCACATTTTTCTTTACTTTCCCAGTTTTAAGATCTTCCCTCCTCTACCAGGAGAGAATGTTTCAACTCTGAGGAAATAGCTGCTCAACACCATCTGTAGGTTTTTCTTCTGTTTTGCCGTTCCACCTACTGGTGGGCAAAGCTCTTCGCTCCATGTGTGCTGTTTAAGATGCTGTAAAGGGCACGTTCACAATCCTTTGCTCCTTCCCTCCCTCCCACTGTCCTCTTTCCTGCCTCTCTTGTGTGATAGGAGCTTTCTTTACCTTTCAGCTACATCAACCACGTTTATTTTTTGCATTGCCCATTCTGGGTGGAGTGACATTCACGGGGAATAGATTTGAGTGTTAAACGGACCCTTTTTTTTTTTTTTTTTCAGTTGATTCTGGGCCACATATGGGTTTTGTTGTTGTTGTTATTGGTGGTGGTGGTGATGGTGGTGGTGGTGGTGTGTGTATGTGTGTGTGTGTATGTCTGTGTGTGTGTGTATACACACATTGGTGTATTTGAGACTGGCCTCTATCTCTATGCATCCAAAGATGAATTTTTGACCCTCCTACCTCCATTTCCCAAGCGCAAGGATTATAGATGTGTGCTACCACATGGCTCCTCCCATGATTTTCAACAACTAAAGAGCTAATGGTGTTGTGCGTACTTAGACTCTGGTGTGTATGGGTGTCTCACTTTCAATAGAAACCTTTTCTTCTTGTTATTACGTCTATTACCCATTAAGAAAGAACTCTCATGGGTGTTTCTGAGGGACTGACAACACCCAGCTCTAGGTGAAGGAACTCGAGCCAGCCCCAGCATGGCAAACATGGCTCTGGCAGGCTTGCCCTTCTCTTCCATTCCCTGCGCCTTGCTAAAAACTATTGGATTGCGTTCCTAACGCTAGCCACTGACGTCTTTTTTTTCTTCATTTGGCCTATTCCTCCTCCTCCTGAGGCTGACTACCAAGATCCAGCTATCAAACTATAGAAGCCCAGCAATCAAAAGCCCTCTTTAGCTCACCTAATTAACATTTAAAATTACATGCTCATTTTAACACAGGCTTTCCCTTTGTACCTTTATAAATTGCCATCTGTCCATGGGCTGTGTCTGCCACCTCTCTATCCACATTCCTTTGTCCTGTTCCCTTCTGAGACTAGTCCTCTCCCTCTCTCTCCCTTGTCCCCTTCCCCTTCTCTCTCATTCTCTATCTCCTGCCTTTGTCTCTTATTCTCTGCCCTTTGTTTCTCTGGGGCAAATGAATCTCTCTGGTGCTGAGAACTTGGTCTTTGGAGTGTCCTGAGCCAATACTTGGCCTTATACTAGGCAAACGGGATAGATATTCCAGAATTTGGACTGGCACAGTGTAGGGAGTGGGAGCACCTAACACGTCAGAGGGTCTTTTGACGCCAGCAGAAGGCAATATTCTCAAAGAACAAACAAAGACTAGATTAAAAGCCTGTAATTACATACTGCATATTTTAAAAGGTTAGTCTTTCTTGCCTTCTTTTTGACAGTTGCAACATAACACAACCTGGCATTGAACTTGCCTCAAACTCGCCATTCTCCTGTCTCGACTCTTGAGTGTTGAGATTATAAGCATGCACTACTGTGCCTAAAAAAAGGTTGAAATCTCTGCTAGGGTTTGCAGTTCCTAATGGTAGTTGATATGTTAGAACGGTGGGTCGCATCAGAACATACCACACACTAGGCCCAAACAGTTCCACGTTTAAGAGGTTTAATTGAGAGGGAGAGAGGGGACAGTAGCAGAAAGACAAGAGAAAGAGAGATGGAGGTGTTCCCCGTGTGTGTGTGTGTGTGTGTGTGTGTGTGTGTGTGTGTGTATGGGTTCTGATATAGTGGCCGCAGGTAGAGGTGGGAGGTGAGCCCAATGGATTCTGGGAACATGGTAGCTGTTGCCCTGGCAACAGGTCTGTGAGACCCACCCATGAGACACCACAGGCTTTGGAGGCCCTGATGCTACCAGTAGTGCAGTAAGATGGATTGGTAGGAAGCGAATTTCTGGCCATTTTTTCTCCTGACTGACTTGCATCCTTCAGCTGGGATCTCCCAGGGCCCCACAGAGACTTGTTTTTCAAATGTTCTGTGCCTATGCTTTCAAGTCTTCATCAGGAACACCCACAGGAACCTCTTCCTGACACTGTACCCATCACCTTGAGGCTGGACCACCCAGCTTGAGCTCTGATTTTGTTTCTCAGGCCCCTGTGGGTAGAATCATGACATGACCCTGGCTGTCCTTTTTTTAATGACATAAAAAATATTTATTTTATTGTTCTTATTACATATATCTGTGAGTCTGCTTACCTCATTGTTGGGGCCGGAGGAGGCTAACGGTCTCAGATTCCCTGGAGCTGGAGTTCCAGATGGTTGTGAGCTGCTGGGTGTAGATGCTGAGTATCAAACTCCAATTCTCTCGAAGAGCAGTGCATGCTCTTAACTAGAGAGCCTTTTTTTGTTTGTTTGTTTGGTTGGTTTTTTGTTTTGTTTTGTTTTCTGAGAGTCATCTCTCCCAGACCCATCCTCATTGTCTTTGAGACACATATACTTTGTAGAATAGCACTTCCTAGCTATGGTGTTCTTGGGTAAAAGTATTTTCCCACCAAGAACAAGTCTCTGGGAAATTGAAAGTGCTATGAGACTGTGAGCACCACCTAACAGCAAGTTCACTGAGAACACAGTGGCCAGTCTTACCCACAGGGTTTCTAATGCGTAGAGGTCATGTACATTCGTTGATTACGTCATTCTTGGTTTTCCAGAGATTGCCCTGGGTGCGACTGCCCTGCTTCGGTGACACTAGCTGCCCAGGGCTGTGTTACACACATCTGGAAGGGAGGGTGAAATGAAGGGAGGCTCTTCCTTTAGCTCAATAGTTTTTTATTGCCATGAATCTATTTGTGTGTGAGGGGTGCCACAGCCCTGGTGTGGTGGTCAGAGGACAGCTTTCAGGAATCTATTCTCTTCAATCACGTGGATACCAGGCATAGAACCCTGCTCATCAGGCAAAGTGCTAGGTGCTGTTACCCACTAAGCCCTTTTTTAAAGAAAAAAAAAATATATCCCTTTGACTCACATTAGGCCCATGTGTCTCCAAGAGGCATTTGACTAGTTACTGACTGTTAATACTAAGGTCATAAAGCCATTTTAAAAGCTCAAATGTTTAAAATAATAAACTAACATTTTTTTATTCCAATGATATCTCGATAGTAAGAATGCCTACTCTGTTATCCAGAGATCACTGGCAATTCCAGACAAAAAGAAGCACTGCAAATTATATCTTAAGTGTCATGTGTATGAATGCGAATTTATCGCTTCACCCAGAGGGCAGAGCCCGTCTTCTGATGATAATATCTTTTCTCTTATTGTTCTCAGAAGCTTCTCTTTGTTCTTAGGTTATGGCTTTTATTCTTTAGACTTAAAGCACAGGGGGAAAGCGTGGTAACCTATGCAATTCAAAAGTCCCTTTGTATAGTAAAGAAGACAGACCAGAGGGAGCAAAGATGTGTCAGGCGACAGCTAGCTGCTTCTTGCTGATACTGAAGCAAGGGGTGGTGAGACCTGTGGTCGTGGAAGCAAGCAAAGGCTGCACTCAGCAACGTGAATGTCTGTCTTAGGGTCTTACAGCTGTGAAGAGACACCATGACCAAGGCAAGTCTTTAAAGGCAAACATTTAGTTGGGGCTGGCTTCCAGTTTCAAAGGCTCAGTCCATTATCATCATGGCGGGAAGCATGGCTACATCCCAGCAGACATGGTGCTGGAGAAAGAGTTGAGAGTTCTATATCTTGATCTGAAGGCATCGAAAAGGAGACTCTCTTCCTTAGATAGCTAGGAGGAGGTTCTCTTTCCACACTGGGTGGAGCTTGACCATAGAGACCTCAAAGCCCACCCCCAGAGTGACATACTTCCTCCAACAAAGCCACACCTCCTAAGAGTTCCTCTCCTCACTGGCCAAGCAAACAGGAGCCTATGGGGGGTGGGGGGTGGCACATTTATTCAAACCACTACAGTGTAACTAAGGAAGAAACTATGGAGTACGGGAAGAGAGAAGTGAGAAGAAATCCAGAACCAGCCTTCTGATGTAAGGGGGATGGCTTCTCCTTGGAATGGGGCCAGAACTGGGAGAATGTGCAAATGCTCCCTCCAACATTGAAACAATCCATCCAGTATGGAAGCTCCCTAAACAGAAAGGTAAACAACAAAAATGGGCTGAGGAAGTCCCTGAAATTGACCACATTCACCGGCCCCTCCCTGCCAGAGTAGGCAATAAAAGTGGCAAAGAAGACCTCAGAACCAGATCTGCTGCCTGGAAGAGGTTTAGACCAACTGAGTCACTCTAGACCACTCTCCAGCCAGTTAAGCTGCCTGCAGGCTGTGCCAGTGTGCTCCAGGTTCCCAGTTTTTGTGAGCTGTCACCCATTCTGGGGTGGTGTTTGGTGATGCAGCTGTCTGAGTTATTTCAGCTCCTGTAAGTGACCCCTCTATCACACTCCTGTAAGTATATCCAATAAAACTCATTGGTTGATCAGGTTGAATTTGGGTAGTACTTTGGTCTGTTGTGGGATCCTTATCTGGAGTTAGCAGCATCTCCCCAAGAGAAAAAAAAATGTTTTTTTCACACAACACAAAACAATTAGGTCAGATTTGGACACGTGAGTCTGAAATATTTATGTGACAAACTAGCCAGAGCCAATATGTTCCCTATAGAGTCTGGTACTTTTCAAGATGGGGTCTCCTGTAGAGTGCTAGCTGGCCTGGAACTTGCTATGTAGATCAGGCTGGGCTGGAACTGAGAGAGATTCACCTGCCACCACAATCAGTTCAGAGTCTCATTCTTAAAAGAGTGGCCTGGGTTGAAGTTGTAGGCTTGGGTCAGCCAAGACAGGAGAAAACTATCATTTGTCCCCAGGGAATGCTGCCTTTGACCCTGTCCTCTGTGTCTTTCTCTGCCACCTTGACTATGCTCCTTGAATACAGTCCCTGCCTTGGTGCCTCCCCCACCTCCATCGCTCCCCCTCCATCGCCCCCTCCACCTCCCTCTCCATTGCCCCCCTCCGTCGCGCCCCGCCCTCCTGGCTCATAGGGTTGCTCTCCTACAACATTTCTACTCTTTAAGACCTGTCTCCTCTTTCCTTCATGGAAGCTATTTAAGAGTCTTCCCAGCTGCTACAGGCTGTCAGCTCTGTCTTGCTGCATCTCATGCTTGATGTGTACGGTCTATTGACTGTTTAAGTCTCTGTGCATGTCTGTGTGGGAATTTCTAGTTTGGGTTAACTGAGCTGGGAAGACCCATCTGAACCATAGGTAGCTCCATCCCATTGGTTGGGGTGGAGAGAGGGGGCTTTCGATAAGAGAAAAGAATCGACCCAATAGTAGCACACACACACACACACACACACACACACACTCACACACGCTGGTGACTCTAGATCAGATTATCTGGAGCAGATGAGGCGTGGAGAAAGGACCCCTCCAAACCCACTCTTTCCCACACAGAAGGTGATTTATCACAAAGCAGATTTTTTTTTTTTTTTTTTTTTTTTTTGCCAACTTGGATGGTGAGTTTCCTTTGAGGATGGCCCTTTAAATCTGTCCTGTACCCTCTATTGGCTTTACAAAAACTAAGTCCAGACAAGGAAAGAAAATAAGGTGTGTGTGTGTGTGTGTGTGTGTGTGTGTGCTACTATTGGGTCGAGTCTACTGCTCAGATAGCAAATAGTGCACAGAGAGAACAAGCCATCCTCCAAGACAAAGGAGCAAGGATGAATTGATAAAATCAGATATGGATAAGTCAGACAGCCAGGGTGACAGCAAACATCAGGTGTGGTTACTTGAAGGGGAACTGAGGGAGGCTAGCTGAGCCTTAGAGACCACCTGGACTGGAGACCCAGCCCATTGTGCAGATTCCTAGGCTGTCTGAACCTTCTCAGTGGGGAGCCTCCTGCTCATCCTAATCATCTACATGCTAATGAGCTCTTGTTTACACATCAGGCCAGATCCAGTCTGCCCATCACCTGGTCCTGCTTAGCTATACTTCCCCTCTCAGTTGGCCACTCTCTCATTCCAGCGACCAACTGGGCTAACTGGGCCCAAGACGGAGGGATGTGGAGACTCCAAGGGTGATGAGACAGTCCCAGGAAAGCCAGTATACTAATTGTATACTGACTAGAACTCTGTGTCTGAGACAAGGGACCATCCCATCATTTTGGATGTGATACTTGGCACACACTGGACTTTCACCTCGTTCAGTGACCTTTGTCTCAGAGCATAAGGAGAGCAAATCATGGCTTAGTGGTCATCTACCTTCACCTATGCACTTTTTCCGTGGCACTGTGAGACCAAAACAGGAAAACATCTTGCTGGTTAAGAGTTCTGTTTGCAGTTAAGAATACAATCCTGTTGGTCCTATGCTTGTTTGACCCAATCTGCACCAGATGTGCTTGATCCCCTGGGGGTGGTGTGTGTGTGTGGAGGGGGAAATATGTCAGGATGTACACTTGCCCCTGATTGGATGTTAGCAGGAGGGCTGTAGGAAGGAAATGACATCAGGATGTATGTTTGCCCCTGATTGGAGCTGATGAGAAATGCAGTGAATTCAGAGTTTTGTCCTTTTAAGTCCCTGCAAAACATGACTTGGGGCCATTTTCTAAGAACCCAAAGACAGACCTGGCCAGAGTTCATCCCAATCAATATTTAATAAAGCTTCTTCAAATTTGCCCTTGAATTATGACAATGGTCTTATTCGCCACAGGTGGCATTAGCAGTGTCTGGCACACAGTAACAGTGGAGTGCAAATGAATGATAGCCAAGCTTTTGTTTGTGGCTTGGAATTTGTAAAGTGACTTCCCAGTATTTAGACTCACTTCAATTTTTAATTTTATGGCAAGGTTTCTTTGTGTAACCCTGGCTGTCCTGGACCTATCTCTATAGACCATGTTGGCTTGGAACTCACAGAAATCTACCAGTCCCTGCCTCCCGAGTGCTGAGATTAAAAGTGTGTACCACCACCTCCTGTGTGTTTCCGTTTGCTCATCTTTTCTATAGCAACAACTGGGATGCCAGCTTATTGGGGTACAACTCCCTCCTGTCACCCTCAGTGACCCTTAGACTTTTAGGGACTTCAGCTCAGGCCAAGATTTATAGCTTGGATGTAGAGAGGAGGTAGCTAGAACGAGGTAGATTTGGGGTTTGAGGGAGATGTTTGAATATATTTTAAGCATGAGGTTAGAGAAGAGACTCTCAGAGGTCTGACAGACTTATGGGAGAGTGTGGTTGTCACAGCTAATGAGTCATAACCGATGTGGGTCTGAGCTCTCCGGGGTAGTCACAGCTCCCTGCTTGCTGCTGCTTTGTTTTTACATAGTCGGGTTTAATGTTTTGGTGGGGTTTGCAGCGACCTGTCATCCAAATGTTACTAAGAGAGCTAATGAACTCGCCTGACAGAACCTACAGAGCACCTGACAGGATTAGCTGGCCCCGACACAACAAAGCAGGCTGTTTTCAGTGTCACAGTTGTGTCTGAGATTCCTTGATGTCTTAGGAAAGGAAAGAGGCAAGGTCCAAAGTCCTCCACATCCAGGCTGGAAGCCTGGGTCACTGTAACGTTAATGTCCTCCGTGAATGGAGCAATTATTGTATGTCTTTAGCCTTCACAGCAAGGGTTAAGTGTTGCAATTGCCTCTCAGCGGGCAAGGGGCTTCCATTAGACCAGTGGTTCTCAACCTGTGGGTCTCCATCCCTCAGGGCGTCAAATGACCCTTTCACAGGGATCATCCAAGACCACTGGAAAAACGCAGATATTCACATGACGATTCATAATAGTAGCAAAATTACAGATCTGAAGTAGGAACAAAAATGTATTTATGGTTGGGAGTCACCACAATTGAGACATCGTATTAAAGGGTCACAGCCTCAGGAAGATTGAAGACCACTGAATTAGACACTAGAGTGAAGAGCTACTTACTTTCCCTTCCCATGTCCCATAATTTCTGCCTCTTTATCTTGACTCAGG
The DNA here is from genome assembly GCA_019843815.1 of Montemys delectorum. Classification (NCBI taxonomy): domain Eukaryota; kingdom Metazoa; phylum Chordata; class Mammalia; order Rodentia; family Muridae; genus Montemys; species Montemys delectorum. The sequence continues at coordinate 3,026 of JADRCD010225276.1, read as the reverse complement.
CATGTCTTTGCCTCCTCACGCCTCTCGTTGCCTTTCAATGGTCTGTACCCATGTGTTTTGCTTGCAGTGCATTTTAGTTTGCTAAGAGTTAAGAATTCCCTCACCTTGCTTGAACAAATTTAGACTCCTGAATGCCTTAGGTAAGGTTCTCTAAAGGGACAGAGCTGAGGGAATGGATATATATGAAAAGGGGATGTATTAGGTTGGCTTACAGGATGTGGCCTGGATAGTGTAACAACAGCTTTCTCATACTGGAGAGGCTGAGGGCCCAAGTAATTGATTCCATGAGGCTGGATGTCTCAGTCTCAGTCTGGCCTGAAGGCTGGGAGGATTCCTGGAGAGCTGCTGCTCTTCAGGCTGCACTGGAGTCCTGAAGAAGTTGAGTCTAGCATCAGTGAAGGGATGTTGCAGCAGCAGGGTAGAAGAACTCACCTGTGAGAGTAAAGGCAGGCAGGCAAAGAACAAGCTGTCCTTCCTGGTGCTTATGAAGATGGTCACCAGAAGGTGTCACATACATTCAGAGTGGGCCTTCCTGCTTCAAATAATCTGATCAAGAAAAATCCCTCACAGGTACGCCCAGCGGCTTGGATTTCAGTTGATTTCCAGATGCAGTCAAGTTGACAACCCTGATTAGCCATCACACTGAAACAACAAATTAAAATTGACTCAACATTTAACAGCTCATTACTGTCTGTTAATAAATGTTTATTCAACATTTGTAATTAGAGAGGTTTTGTTTGTTTGTTTTGAAGTTCAGAGGATGGTCCCAGTCCTCACACAAGCCAGGCAAGCGCCCCAGAGCTGAGCCCCACGCTCACCCTCCTTTTGGATCTTGCTCTGAACCTCACTTATAATGATGCTGTATTCAGAAACCCTTGACTTTCCCTAAATATTTATTAATGGAGTATTTTTATAGCCCGATATGCCTTTAAACATTTATTTCACAGACATTCTTTTGTGAAGATTTGTTTATAAAACTTCTCAGAAGAAAATAAGAGCTACTCTGACCTCACAGGACTGGAGTGATTTTAACAGCAGCAGAGAAAGATTACTTGGTTTTGGGCTTTGCTACAAAATGATGGATTGAGTCCTGTTGTGTCTTTCGTGGTTCTGATTTTAACAACCCTTATTCGAGAATAGATGTGCACAGATAATCTGCTAGAGAGGCTCCAGCTAGACCAACCCACGACAGAAGCTTGAACCTTGAGGATGCCGAATACATTTTTTTTATTTTTTTGATCCACAGCAGATGAGAGATGGTGGCTGCACCCAGTGTGCACACATCTGACACAGGGATACACACTCACACAGGCACAGATGCCCGCTTTATCAGGCGACCCCGGGGTGCCTTTTCTGGTGTTTGAGGGAATTGTCTAGTCTGGTTCCCACTGTGGTTTGAAGAACTTTAAGTCTGTGCATGACAAGTGTACCCACACCCTCTTCCTTCCATGGGGCCTTCTTCAATTTACATATGCAGTTTTCTGATTTTAGATACCTAACTTAGACCAGTTATCAACTGTCTTAAAAACCGTGATCCAACATAACTGGGTATTTTCCAGCACTTTCTTTGGCAAAACAAAGTAGATTTGCTCCAGTGAGCTACTCACAAATCTCTTTGGTGAGTTAGGACTTAAATTTTTGGCATACTGTTAGAGAGCAAAATAAATGCCTGTTATTATTTGTTTATTTATTTATTTATTTTAGATAGGCCTATTACTTAAAAGCCATGAAGTTATTTTCTTAGATCTTATAGGTCAATTATTCTCAGTTGGGCGATTTCTACATAGTGCAGAAAGCAATTTGGGGGTGGAGTGACACCCCGCAGGCAAGGTTTGCTCCTGGGCCCTGGTGAACCTCCAGGGACTGGCACACCTGTGGATGGTCTCTGGTCACGAGTGACTCCAGGGGACCAAACTCATCTGTACCTGCCTTACGTCACTTGTTTTTCAGAGAAGCATTCTGTTCTTTTCTTCTCTGTAAGGCTAGAGAGGCAGTTCTGAGCAAGACCTGGATGTGTGGTGAGCTTGGCAGAGCTAAAGAGAAGTCGTGTCTTACACGATGCGTTTACATATAATATTCTCATTGAAGTTCATAAGACTGAATGATTTGTGCTAATGAACCAAAACCTGATGGCCTTCATATCTAGCCACAGAGTATCTCTGTGTCTCCAACTCCCTACCCTGCCCAGTCCTGGCTGCTTAATGTAATTACAATGAACATACATGCCTCCTATGTAGCTAACAAGCCCCAGCTCATCGTTGGACATGTTCCCAAGTGCCTAGGAAGAAAACCTGGCACTTGATATTTATTGTTGAAAGCTATGACTTGGATAATCCACGTGCCCTTTGCTAAGTGCTGGTTAAAGGAGGAGGAGCAATGAACCAACCTAGCCCCCGAGCACACACAAGCCATAATTCATTAGGCTACTAACGACGAAGGATACTCTCCTACTGCATAGGACTGACCCCCGACGAATTGGCCTCCATTACTCACCCAGCTGGAGGATATGTTTGCAAGATGTCTGTGGGAGTTTGTCTAAAACCCAGGGTTCTTTGAATAGCAATTTGCACCTTTAAAGCTCACCCAGCAATTATTCTTAAGCAGCCATCTGGTATCCACCTACCTAGTTGTCACCTTTAACAGTTATTGAGAAGTTTCATTATTCACTTTTTTGGCACTCGTATTTTCAATTCCAGGGACAGGTCTTTCACTATTAGAATTTTTTCGCTGGGCCAAAAATGGAATGAATGCACCGAGTGGAGTTCGAGTTGCTGCTTTTCTTTCCAGAAGAGCCACAAAATCGATTTAGGGTCACGTGTTCATCGAACGTTGAGGGTCATGCCAGGGTCAGTGTCACGTGACACAGGCTCCTTTTCCCTACCTCCTAGACCGGCTCATGGCTCACGGCTGAAGGTGTGTGTGGCTCCTTAGAGGACCTCGGTTGGCATAGTAGAGGAGGTCCTTGCTATCGGCATCTTCTGAACAGAGGGCCTTTTAGGTTCAAAGGGAGCCCTCATGCCTCCTCC